>PVIA01005400.1:34760-116305 GCA_004024845.1 Tonatia bakeri
GGGGGGATGGACGCAAGGGAGGGAGGTGGGTTTGGCTGGTGTGGGGGGAGGGATGGGGGGGAAATGTAGATAACTGCAATTGAACAACAATAAAATAATTAATTAAAAAAAGAGAATATGCACAAAGGCATTTTCTGGCTCTAGGGCATGACCTACAATACTCTCAATGTGATCATGGGGACGTTACGCTGAAAAGCCCGCTTGAAGCCTTGGTTCTAGCTCAGTGCCTCAGAAGCCCAGGTAGAGAGAACCATACAGCTTAGTGGATAAGAGGGAGAGAGGGGGAAGACAGAAAGAATATGCGTAAAGCAAACAAACAACACTTTCTGTTCAAAATAAACCTGAAAAGAGAATTCTCCAAACTCAAGAGGCAATCAACAATCAGATGTTGAAATTAATCGAGATAAAATTAATGAAAAAACATTCAGAAGTGTTTTGAAGATGTCAAAGGTCAGTGCTGGCTGGTTGCTCAGTTGGACGGAGTGTTGTCTGGTACACCGAAACGGCTGCCCTTTTGGTTCCCGGTCAGGGCACATAAGGAGGCACACTAACACCTTTCTCTCTCTCGCTGCCTTCTTCTCTCAAAAATCAATGAACGTATCCTTTAATAAGGACTAAAAAAATGTTCAAAGGCCTAAGTGCAAGCATGACTTTATTTAAAAAGAACCAGAAAAGTTTGAAACAAACAATATACAAAAGAGGAATGATGTGTATGAAAAAATTGTTATTGAAATTAAAATGTAATCAATGGTATAAATTCTAACTAGGACATAGTTTCCAGATACAAGGAAGTAAACTTTCAAAAGAATGGATAAAGGTATGAAAAATAGATTAAGAGGCTCTGTATTAGTTACATATTACTGTGTAAAAACTTACTCCAAAACTTAGTGATTTAACACAATATTTATATCTCAAAGTTTCTGTGGGTCAGGATTCTAGCTTGGTGGTTCTGGCTCAGGGTCTCCCAGGAGACTGTGGTACGGATACTGGCCGAGGATGCAGTCATCTGAAGGACTGCCTGGAACTAGAGAATACACTTCCAAGCTCACTCACATAGCTGCTAGCACAAAACTCCAGTGCCACATCAGCTGTTGGCTGGACACCTCAGTTCTTTAGCACATAGGATTCTCCTGACAGAGCAGCTGTCTTCCCTCAGAGCATGTGATCTAGGGAGAGACATCAAGAGCTGCAATGTAATTTATAATGTACTCTCAAAAGTGACATACTGTTACTCTGGCCCATTCTAATGTGGGAGGGGACTACATAAAAGTGTGAATACCAGGAGGTAGCGACCTGAGGGAGTCATCCTGGAGGCTGGCCACCACAGCTTTTCTCTAATTATTAATGTTCCTCCCACATGCAAAATACACTCACCCCACCCAAAGGCCTCTGAAGTCTCATCTCATTACAGCAACAATTTAAAGTCCAGAATGCCGTCGTCTCTCTCACCCATTTTGTTACCTTGATCCTGCGATTCTCATGTGTCTAAGCCGCCATTATTGCTTGTCTAGGTTATTGCCATATCTCCTAAGTGATTTGTTGACTTTTGCTGTTGCATCTGTGAAGACTTCCCAGGATGATCTTTTTAATATGTAAGTCAGATCACACTTAAAAATTCTCCACTGATTTCCCATCCCGTTCTTTAAAAAGTTAAAATTCTTATAACCCACTATGCCCCACAATACCTGGCTCCTCGTACCACTAAGACCTGCTTTGCTCTTACCCTTCCTGCATTTTCTCTACCAGTCTTGCTGGCTTCCTTGTTCTGTGACCTGCTATGGACACTCAAGTGCTTAATTAGAGTTCAAGGAGGAAGAAAGATCAGGCTCCAGTGGAAGCTAGACTGTACTAACTTGGGACCCTAATCAATCTTCAGGGAGGTTGTCCTTGACCATCTTACACAAATTAATCTATATCCGAATTGCTCTCTATCCCATTGACTTTTTTCAGCTTTTATCTTCATAGCATTTACTGCTGTCTGGTTTTATCTCATACACAGTATTCCCCCCTTACCATGGTTTTGCTTTTTATGATTCCAGTTACCTGTGGTCCACCGTGGTCGGACAATATTAAGTTAAAAATTCCAGAAATAAACAATTTGTAGGTTTTAAATTGTTCGCCATTCTGAGTAGTGTGACGAAATCTCTTGAGTCCCACTTCATCCCACCCAGGGCATGGATCATCCTCTCGCCCTGCATCTCCAGGCTGTGCGGGCTCCCTGCCCGCAGTCATTTAGTAGCTGTCGTGGTTATCAGATGGACTGTCGTGGTATTGCTTGTGTTCAAGTAACACGTATTTTATTTAATAATAACCCCGAAGCACAAGAGTAGTGATGTTGGTGATTTGAATATGCCAAAGAGATCCTACGAAGCGCTTCCTTTAAGTGAAAAGGTGAGCACAAATAGGAAAAAACAGTATTTGTAGGCTTCTGCATTCTACTTGGTTTTAGGCATTCACTGGGGTCCTGGAATGTGTCCCCTGTGGACAGGGGGTTACTGCACTCACGTGTTTGTTATCTCTCTTTACTGCCGTGGAAGCCGGGACATGTCGTTCTCTTCCTTTTTAGTTACTTACCTCCACCCATCTGCCATCAGCTCCCTCCCCTATGCATTCATTCATCCATTCATTCACTCATTCACTCACTCACTCATTCATTCATTCATTCATTCACTCATCCATCCATCCATCCATCCATTCATTCATCCATCCATCCATTCATTCATTCATTCATATATTCATTCATTCATTCACTCACTCACTCATTCATCCATCCACCCATCCATTCCTTCATTCATTCACTCGCTCATTCATTCATTCATTCACTCACTCATTTATTCATTCATTCATTCATATGTTCATGTTCTCTCTTTCTCTCTCCTTGTGTTACCAGCATCTAGAACATGTGACTTTTATAGTAGGCACTCAATAAATATTTGCTAAGTAAATGGATGAATTTTGTATAATTGAATTCCACAATTATATAACCCACCGTCTGTTGATATATATTTAGTCTTTTGAAAAGACCATCCTTATATATTATCTTGGTTCATATGTGCAAACCTGTTGTTAAGGACAATCCTTAAGGAACATATGTATCAGAGACTGCAATACTCCTGATCCCCTTCAAAGAGGTTGCGACAGTTACATTCCTGTAACAATGAATAAAAACACTCAATTCCCTATACTCTAATCTGCATAGAATGATCTTTGCAATTGATAGATGAGAAAATAGTTTTTCAATTTTACTTCTTCAATTACAAATGAGGCTGGACATCTTCATGTTTGTGTATTCATGAGTCATTTTGGTTCATTTTCTTATAAACTGCCCATTTTTCTTTTTGGGTTGTTGGTATATCTTTTTCCACAGTCATTCAGCAAGTATTTTTGAAGCAAGTATATTACATTCAAGGCACTTCTTACAGTGCTGTAAATACAGCTGAGGACAAAATAAGCAAGAGTTTCTGACCCTACAAAGCTTGCATTCCAGTGAGGGCAAACAAATGTCTAAGTAAAATATGTAACATTGCAGGTAGAGAAAGTACAGGAGGGAGGGAAGAGAGGAAGTACTGGGAATAGGGCACAATTTTTCATTTTGAAATGAGAATAATCATACCTTGCTGAGAAGGTATTTAAATACAGGTGTAAAGATGAGAGCACAGTCCTCAAAGGTATTTAGAAGGATAGGACACTAGGCAGGGCATCAATTGCAGCCGTGGGATATGCTTGGCGTGTGCAAGGAACAACCATGAGACCAGCGTGGCTGGACCACAGTGAGCGAGGGAAGCATGTGGAAGGACTTAAAGTGCTTTTTTTTTTTTCAAATTCTGAAAAAGAAGTAAAAGCCATGTGAAATGGGAAGACTTTGGAAGGTTTTGAGAAGAGTGAGTTTTTAACTGGGTTGCGTTAGCTGCTGTTTGCGAATAGTCTGAAAGGAAGCAAGGGCAGAAAGAGACCAGGTGGGAGACTGTTGCAACAACACAGGTAAGATATGGTAAGAGGACCGGGGTGTGGAGGTGATGAGTAGTGTCCGCATGTGAGATAAATGTTGGAAGTAGAGCCAAAAAGGTTTGTGGATACGTTGGACATTGAACTTGAGTTATTCCTATAATAGTAACATTAAGTCTTTGTCAAATATATTAGGTGTTTTTACAGCCTTTTATTTACATACATTATATATCTATATCTCTATATATAATTACTAATGCATTTAAAATTTTTATGTTGATTTGGTCCATTTCCTCCTTTGTGATTTCCAGGTTATGTGTGCTCCCTATAAAAGCTATCTTCTCTACTTACAATCACACAAAATTTTATCCCTTTTTTCTATCTGCAATTTATTATAGTATTGGGTATAAAGTAGAGACTTAATGTTATCTCTCCTCAAATCCCAATCATCCCCTGAACAATCATATTTTACCCATTAGAATGCAAATGCCTGATTAAATTATATTTTTTGTTGATATTGATTAAATCTATAGACATATTTGGGGATATTATATATCCTTTCACTTATCCAGGAAAAAAATCATATCTCTTTATCTATCTGAGTTTTAGCCAAGGTCCCTCACAAAACCTGCCTTCACATTTTTAAGGATTCCACTTTTTTTGTTGGTACAGTGAGATCATTTATCAACATGTTTCTGACGGTTTTATTGAAGTACAAATATAAAGTGTAAAATTTATCCATTGTAAGTATACAATTTAGCAATTTTTAGTAATTTATAATTTGTGCAATCATTACCCCCAAAACTCCCTCATGTCCATTTGTATCAATTTAGGAATGATTACTATGCTGTCTCTAGTTGTTCCCTTTCTACACATTTTATGTAAATGGAATCAGACAATATGTAATCTTTTGTTCGTGTGTCAGGTATTTATTTTTTTAAGGAAACAACTTTAGTGTTTATAATATGTTATATATAGTGCATTATCTTCAATCCCTTAATCTTTTATCTTTACTAAGTGCTTTCCTTTTCCTTGGCTTTATTTTGTTGTTATATTCCTAATTTATTGAGCTGAACTATGAATGTATTTACTATTATCTTCCTTGCTTAGTAATTAAGTATTTAGGTCTACAATGTCTCTCAAATTCAGTTGAATTATATTCCATAGGCTCTGATGCGTATATGTCTACCGTTGTTATTTTCTTAACTTTCAGCGCTTTGATTTTCTCTTTGGCCCAAATTGTTTATGATTGAGTTTTTAATTTTAAGCTGGTCAAGTTTTCCTTCCTTTCTAAAAACATAAATTTCTAATTTTTGCTTTTTTTAAGAATTGAAAAGGTTGTGGGCTCTATTATTTCTATTTTTTTATTTAATGACAGTTCCTGGTCAACTTTTGTAAACATTCTATGGTCACTGATTATAAATTATATATTCTCTTGCCCTTTCTGTTGTAGCTCAGTGGACTGAGTGCCAGCCTGCGAACCAAAGGGTCACAGATTCAATTCAGTCAGGGCACAGGCCTGGGTTTCGGGGCCAGGTCCCCAGTAGGGGGCACTCAAGAGGCAACCACACATTGATGTTTCTCTCCCTCTCTCTCTCTCCCTCCCTCCCCCCTCTCTAAAGATAAATAAATACAATCTTTAAGAAATAAAAAATAAGTTATATATTCTCTTTAGTGTATGTTTATATATAAGTCCTATATATATAGTACACTTTATTAAGTGTATCATTTATACCCTGTATGACAGTGCAGAAGAATCATTTAAAATGCTTGCTCACATGCAGATTTCTTGGAACCACTCCCAGAATATTCGATGCTGTAGGGCAGTGCAGGGACTGGCGATATACTTTATTTTACAAGAATCCCAGCAAAGTTTGCTGCAAATGATCCTTGGGCCACACTTTGAAAAACTGTTCTGTACATTATTTCTAATTTTTATTATGTACTTAATTTTTTATCAGCTGTAGAAGCAAATTAAAGTACTTTAATATTGTTCTACTTTCTGTTGTTTTGGTTGGCATTTTGAATTATGATGCTCTGGTGTGTGATGCAGGAAAATATATAAAAATTTATACTTTATTACTATCAATTACCCTTTGTTTCCCCATTTTTCTTTAAAAACTCAGTCTGATATTAATATCTAACTTCTAGTTTCTTTGTGGGCTTCTCTGTGTGTATATTTTTCTAGGATGATGCTACCCATTTTTAAAAGTACTTTTAATCTTTCTAAATGAGTTCTAAAATGCATTTCTTATGGAAAAAATATATTGTTTATATCTCCCAGTCTGATAGTGTTTTCTTTTTAATAATTTAGCCTTTTTCATTTTCATTACGACATATATGTTATTGGGGCTGTCAGAGTATTTTGGAAAAATGAGAACGTGTGTTGGCTTCAGGTTTAGAAATTGTCAGAAGCACTTCTATTTGACGCAAGCTCATCACACGCAGCAGCGGCAGCAATCACAAATGATAAAACCTATCTCCACCACCAGAAGTTGCTATGAATTTTTATAGCATGTGTCAAACAGAACTTAATCCAAGGTGAAACAGGAGAGGAAAGGAAAGGAGATTTGCACTAAATTCTCTTGCATTTAAAATGATCAACAATGGACATAGTTATGAGTCATCAAATTTTTCTACGCTGTTTATAAAATATCTAAAACGTTTGACAAACCTTGAGGAACATGTACTCAGAATACTACTTTCTCAGCTTTATAGAAGTATGTGATGTATAGTAAACCATATCTATTTAAACTGTAGAATTTGATAATTTTAATATATGCCTAAATTCACACCACAAGTTAAAGAATATGTCCATTGTCCTTACAAATTTCCTCACACCCCTTTGCACTCCTGTTCTTTGGCTCCCTCCTCCCATTCCCAGCATCTATTTCCTACCACTTACCTGCTTCCTGCACTATAAAATACTTTCCATTTTCTAGAATTTTAAACGAGTGAAGCCATGCATGAGATACTCTTGTGTCTTTTTTTCTGTCACTCAGCACGTAGTTCGAGCTGTGTTTTTTATTGCATGTATCAATGTTGGACTGTGGTTTTGTTTTCCAGAGTTTTAGTTACCCATGGGCAATCATGGTTTGAAAGCATTAAATGGAAAAATATGGAAGTAAACAATTAATAAGTTCTAAGTTGTGTTTCATTCTGAGTTATGTGATGAAATCTCTGGACAGTCCAACTCTGTCCTGACTGGGATGTGAATCATTCTTTTTTCTAGCATGTCAACCCTAATATGCTACCTGCCAGCTGGCCACTTAGTGTCCTTCTAGGTTATCAGATGGGCTTTGTGTTAGAACAGTGCTTGTGTACAAGTAACTGCTATTTTACTTAATAATGGCCCCCAAACCATTCATATAGCTTTTATCAGAATATATTGTTACAATTCTTCAGTTATTATTAGGTATCATTGTTAATTTTTTACTAATTTATAAATAAAACTTTATTGTAGGTATGTATGTGTAGGAAAGAAAACCTAGTATATATATAGGGTTGGATTCTATCTGCAGTTCGAGGCATCCACTGCGGGTCTGGGAGCGTATTCCAGCAATAAGAGGGAACTGCTGTACCACGATTTGTTTGTTTATTTACCTCTTGATGGGCTGTTCAGTCTTTGCCCGCCGCAAAGAAAACTGCTGAGACTCATTGTGTACAGGTCTTTGTGTGGACACTTGCTTCTACTCTTCTTAGATGTACGCACGCCTGAGAGTATAACGACTGGGTCACAGTTTGGTTGCGTAAGCTTACTTTAAGAAACCGCACAACTGTTTTCCAAAGAGGTCATATAATTTTACATTCTAGCAAGCAATTTGCTGGCATTTAGTATGATCAGGCTTTTAAATTTCAGTCCTCCTAGTGGGTGGTATGTCATGGTGATTTTAATTCCTATTTCCTTAATGACCAACGATGTCGAGTCTTTTCTTATGTGCTCATGCTCCATGCATGTATTGTTTGGCGGAACGTCTGTCTGCATCTTTTGCCCATGTTCTTTGTTAGGCCTTTTGCCTTCTCATTGAGCAGCGAGAGTTCTTTACATATTCTAGGTACAGATCTTCTGTCTGATACATGTTGTATAAATATTTTCTTCTAGTTTGTGGCTTTTCTTTTCATTTTTTAACAGTGTCTTTTGAAATTAAAATTTTTAATTTTATTGAAATTCAGTTCATCATTTTTTTTTCTTTTATGGAGTGTGGTTTTGTGTCATATTTAAAAAATTATTATGAAAGTGAAGGTAACTAAGATATTCTCCCAAGTTTTCTTCTAGATGTAGCTCTTATATTTATATCTATGATAAATTTAGATTTAAATTTTGTGTGAGGGTATGGGGGAAGAGTCCATAGTGATTATACTTCTTGCATAATTAGTCTACACTTTATTTAATTATTTTTTCAGTCATTAAAATACCTTGTCAACTTTGTAAAAAATCAATTGACCATACATGTGTGGATCCATTGTTGGATTTTTTAAATGTTTCACTGGTTAATTTGTTCATCTTTACATCAATACCATACCTTTTTGATTAATGTAGCTTTATGATAATCTTGAGATCAAGCTGGGTAATTTCTTCGAATTTGCTCCTCTTTTTCAAAGTTGTTTTGTATTTTTATATAAATCATAGAATTAGCTTTCAATTTCTACACAAATGCTTGTTGGGATCATCATTCAATGTTAGACTGAATGGATAGATCAGTTTCACAGCTATAGGAAATCTGATTTATGATCATGTTTCAGATGTTACTGATATCTAAGCAGGTGTCAGATTTGGATACCTGGTATTTAGGGGAAACAATGTAAGGAAAAAAGAAGGGGGACAAACTAGAGAAGTAAGCAAGTTTAATTACTGACAATAATATACGTCCTGGGGTCTTTCGGGTACAGCTCTGCTCTGCGTAACCTGGAGATTTGCCTGGCTAGTAAAGAAGCTATGCATCTCACTAGCTCTTAATATGACAATCTAGTATTGATTTCTCCATACATTGCAGAAATGATTGCTATTCTTTCTCTTCTAACCTGCCTACTTCTTTGATAGATAGCAAGTCTGAATGAGTCCTCTTTATGCCTTGGTTCTTCTACCCCATGGGTCAGTGAATTTCCTTTTGTCCAGGTTCCTAGATCTTGTTAGTTCAAACAGAGGCTCATTGGTTTGTAAGAATTTGGCCACCCACTTTAGGTGGCTTTGGGTAGTACCAGAATTCTACAGAGACATCCATCTGTTCTCAACATCTTTTCTGGATTTGGTTCAAATTGTACTGCATTTGAACACTGTCCTTCGTGCATTGTGACTTAAAGTTGTAGCTATTTCAGTCTTATCAGAGATGGGCTAGGTTCTTGTTATTGATTTTTGTTTCTTTCTTGCTTTTGCTTCTCATTCCTTTTTTTTTTTAATTAGTGTTTTTCCTCCATATTAACATGTTTATTTCAAGCTGGCCAACTTGGAGCTATTTTGAGTTTCATAGAAGCCACACTGCATAGAATAAAACACTGAGACTGTGACAGGTGTTTCAAACGGGCTTTCTAGTACAAAATTTAGTTTCTCATGAGAAAGAAATGGATCCAATAATTTGTAAGATTTGACTTTACCATACCTTTCTAGAACTTCAGATTCTGTATTTCTTCTCTTTGTCTAAAGCAAACTCAGATGTGACCAATTTGAATATTTGACTTTAAAATTTGGTAATCTCTTAAAATATGTTTGGTCTAGTAATATTAGTTTATACCTAGAGATTTAGTTCATTTATATTTATTGTCATTACTGATATATCTGAAGTTATTCCATTTCATTTTGTCCTTTTAACTTGACCGATTTTTTCCTACTCAATTGAATAATTTGCTTTTTTTCTTTAATAGTTTGGTTTTTTAAACAAAATTTTGTTTATGAAACAACAGTACTTAATATTTTTTTGTCTCCCCACATACCCTCCTCCATACATCCCCCTCCCTAGCAATTACCACACTGTTGTCCATGTCCATGAGTTTTCTCTCTCTTTTTTGCTCAAGGATATTGCACCAAGGGACCCTACAGGACATCTGCTCCATAAGGCTGCACCACCAAGACAGAGTCGTAGAAGATCTATCTAATACATAGAGACAAACACAAAGAGGTAGCTAGAATGGGGAGACAAAGAAACATGCCCCAAAGGAAAGAATAGGAGAAAGCTTCAGGAAAAGAACTAAATGAAATGAAAGCAAGCAATCTATTAGATATAGAGTTCAAAATAATGGTTATAAGGAAGATAGGTAAAAGAATAAAATGGCAATACATACATAACTATCAATAATCACTTTAAATATAAATGACTTAAATGCTCCAATCAGAAGACTAGGTTAAGTGACTGAATAAGACAATAAGACCCATAAATATGCTGTCTCCAAGAGACCCGCCTCAGAATGAAAGAACCAACATACAAACCGACTCAAAGTTAAGGAATGGAGACAGATGTATCATGCAAATGGAAAGGGAAAAAAAGCTGAGGTAGTAATACGTACTAGTTTTGGTTTTAGAAAGTACAGTGTAAAAGGGCAAAAAACACAACTAAACAAAACCTTTGTTATTGCACCTTGGTTAACCTTAAGATGTTAAAACCATCTTTCTTCATGCTTGTGTCAGTGTTTGGCTGAGGAGAGATAGGAGGGCAGAGATGGGGAAAGAACTTTGCTATAAAGAACTCTGTAGGAACCTCTGTTTTAATCTACCTGGCAGGGACTTTCTCAGCAGGGATCGCATTTGTGCCCTGCAAAGGTCACCACTCTGCCTTATCGAATGGATTTATCCAACACTTTGTTTCTAAGCCAGCTGAGATAAAAGAGGACTGCAAATTCCCAGTATAGGTAAATTCACAAAGTTGCAATTGACTTACCAGTCTTTAGGAACTTTTCTCATAGCAGATATGTACCAGTGTGCACTGTCCATTTAGCCTACATCATTTCTGGCTCTGGTTCTTCCAGTCTGGACCCCTGGGTGTGGATCTGGTGCTTGTTTGCCCTCCAGTAGCCTGTTTGAGCACCAGAAATTTTTTATAAGCAGTGTGAAGAAACTGAAGTTCAGAGACGTTAAGGGACATATTCAAGGACATTAATTCAGACACTTCAGAGCCAAGACTTAAATCTGTATTCTTAGCCAAAGGTGCTTTTATTTTATTTTTCAAAAAATATCACCTCCAATAACTGTCCTAGGAGGATTACATTATTTTTTTTAGAAACTGAATCAGAGAATATAGTCACTTGCCTCGGGCCATGTAGATGATAATCGGAGAGCTGAGCTAGGGCTCAGATCTGACCTAAATCCAGGGCACTTTCCAGTGCAAAAGGCTGCAACCGAACTAAATTGGTTAACCAGTGCTTGCCTCCCCTCTCAACCCAGCAGCTCCAATCCTATTTCTATATTACTATTCTTTAAGTCTTGTATATGTTATATGCATTCCTCGGATAATTTCTTGAATTAGTCAAAATAATAAAGTTCAGTTTTTCTCTATTATGTCCGCAGGCTCTGGAACATTGTGCCTTTTGCTGGTGAATATTTAAAACTTTTCAGTGCTTTTCACTCATACCAAAGCAGTTTCAGACTTTGAATCAGGCCAATGGTGAAAGATCTGTCCTTATTTACAAGCCTTTTATTGATACTGTTCTTAAAAAGTCATCAAGTAATAGAGATTTGACAAGTTCCTGCTATAACCAGGCTACGTTAATTATCCAGCTGTGAGATACTGAGTCAGAGGCTCTCAAAGTTATTTGTCTTGTGTGGTACGTATCGCAGTGCTGAGTTTAATTTTCTGATCTTGTGTTGGTGTTCACCCCACCGAGGAAAAGATTGTGCCGCTTATTGTCTGGAATGGCAGCGCTTTCATGAGTTATCGAAGTACTATGCTGTATCTGGTAGGGAGGAGAAGCATTTCCTTGAACTCCTTCAAAGGTATCTTTGAAAGCTGTCTACCCCTATTTGGAGATATTAAAAAGGGACCTAGCGTTTCATGAAAGTCCACAGACTTAAGGTCAGTCAGTACGTGGGGCAGGCTCATGTGGAGAACGTGGTGTGAGGCCAAGCAAACATCTTAAACCAAATTCTAACATATTTAGTTAAATAAAGCATCTTTGTTGTTTTACAGTCAAATACATTTCAACCTTACAGAAAATGGTTTTTTCCACTTACAGTTAGCAGATCACCATATCATTTGAAAAGATTATCTTTTTGCTTTTAAAAAAGAGCATGGATATGGATAGCACCTAGTGAGTTTAAAGCCTGTAACATGTAAGATCACTTGTTCTTAAGGACTGTGAATGATTTAGAACTGCTTTCATCGGTGTTCTTTAATGTTCAATAATCGGGGTGAAGTTTAAAATGGCCAACCTACTTTTACATACTTTATGTGCTATTGTTGTACCTACTGCATATACCTTTTATTGTTACTATATGGATTATATTATATAAGCAGCTCACAAAGGTCAATCTGTATCTTAAATGGCAGTAATTTAAATACTACAAATGTGAAGAATACTCCATGTTTACATAGTGAAGGAAGCCCCATTGCAAGTATAGAATGTGAGGATTTAAGAGCTTGGATAATAGAAAATAAAATATGATAACTTTCTTAAAGATCAAAAAATAATAGCGAGTACAGTAAGGGATTATCTGAAAGTATCTGATCTCAGACTTGTCTAATACAAATTTGAAAAACATGGCATGGATCCTTAGAGGTTTTCATGTCATTGTCAAACAAAAAAATGGTTTCCTCTCCAGTAAAATCATTTTTTTAAAATAAGCATAACACATTGCTTGCCATATAAAATTGATACATGTTAATGTTTAAGGCAGAGAAGAAATCAAAACAAAATAATAGATTGTAAACGGAGTTATACTCCATGTACTTAAAAAAGGCTGTGTTACAGTACGGACCAGAAACGTATAAACCAGCTGCATAGCAGCATTATTTACAATAGCCAAACAGCCTAAGTGCCCCCCAGTAAATAAGTGGGTCACAAAACTGCGGTACATTTACACAATGGAATTCTACTGAGCAGAAAGGAGGAAGGAGCTCCACCTACCTTTCATGACAGCACAGATAGAACTAGAGAATATTATGCTAAGTGAAATAAATAAGGTGGCAAAGAACAAATACCATTTGGTCTCACCTATAAGAGGAACCTGATGAAGAACAACAACAAAAAAAGAGCAAAATAGAACTAGAGGCATAGAAATAAGAAACAGACTGACAGTGACCAGAGGAGAAGGGAGAGGGGATAAGGGTGGAAAGAAGGGGACGGGACTAGTGAAGGAACACGCATGAATGACCCATGGATGTGGACAACAAGGTGGGGACTGACTGAGGGAGCCAGGGGTGGGCAGTGGAGCACAATGTGGGAAAACTGGGACAACTGAAATAGAACAATAATAAAATATTTAAAAAAAAATAACGGCTGCAAACGTAAGTAAAATGATTTTCTCAATACAGCAACCTAATGCCACATTCATTTAATGGGATTATCAAAGAACTTCATTTTTGAAAAGTAAACTAGGAAATGAAGGGAAAAAAGCTCTGCATACCATCCTTGAAAGCGGAAGCTTTATTTTTACTCATCTGGTCATGAATCTGGTGGGTGTAGAAAAAAGTCATTCCTACAAAAATCATCTACCCACCTTAACCCATAGATGGCATAGGTATAAGTTTAAATTTAATTACACATGATATAAGTATACCAAATTGAGAAATAATTAACATAAAACTACTCTAAGAAGGCCCTGCTGGTATGGCTCAGGGAAGGGAGTATTGTCCCATAAATTGAGAAGTTGTGGGTTTGATTCCTGGTCAGGGCACATACCTAGGTTGTGGGTTTGGTTCCTGGTGGGGGCATGCGAGAAAAGCTATCAATCGATGTTTTTTTCCCTCACATCAGTGTTTCTCTTTTTCCCTTTCCCTCTCTCTAAATTCAATAAGCATGTCTTTGGGTTAGTATTTTAAAAAAAGCCCCAAATCCCTACTCTGAGAAGGCTTCTCATTTGGCCAAGAAAGAGTAACTGGGAAAAAATTTATCCTTCTACCTGAAACCTCTAAAAACACAGACAAGATATATAAATCAAAGTCTCTCAAGACATTGGGAATTAGACAATTTAGGATGTTGACAATTAGACATGGGAAAGAAACTAGGTGAGCTGTATGATTGTCCCAGCTTATTGCCTGGAAAAAGTTTCCAGCACGGGCCCAGGGAGGCGCAGCTTCCTCTAGGAGACAGATCCGGAAGTTTGGATATGCTAAAGCAACTGGAGTTTGCAGGACAAAAGAACGAAGAGAAGAAGCCTGTACAGAGAGAAAAACCCAGAAATCACCAGAGGCACTCTTTATAAAAAATTGTCAGCCCAGAATTATATATCCATCAAAAGTACTTTAAAAAAAAAAGAATATTAGGATACCAATTTTGACTATTCATAGGCTTCCTTCTCGGGGTCTCACACTAAAGCAAGATGGGCAAGATATGTTAACAGAGTTCTCCTTGTGTACATATGTGAGATATTCCCTAGGACAGATCGAAAGGTATTTCTTCACATGGCTTTCAAGGAAGTGACCGTTACAATTCACCTCATTTGTTCATGTGATCATTGCAAGTTCAAACCTGTAGTATATCACGGAGTTAATTTGGACAACACTGTAAAGAAATTAATAGTATTTCCAAATGAAGATATCTCTTTAAGGACCAGCCTGCCAATCACTGTTCGGAAATTATAAGTATAATAAACTAGGTATAATTCATCAAGCACAAGTAAAAAGGGAAATGAGCTTGTGTTGAGTTTGGAAGGTGGCAACAGATTCCTTTAAAAAAAGACAGCACTGTAAAAGCAGTTGAATCGCCAATGAAACTGAAATTGCATTCTTCTGCAGAGAAGGTTGTAAGAGCTACAAAGATAATCTTGTTTTACTCTGGTGAAAACCTCACAGGGACTTCATTTTTTGCCTACCTTTTTAAAACTCTGTATTCCACTAGTGAGTTTTTAAGTTGACAGACTTGAATACCTTTTTAAAGACTTTTTAAAAATACATTTTTTCCTACATGCACAATTTGCAATAATTCTTCATACAGAGACCTGCAGTGCAAGAAATGTTAAGAGAAGTCCTTCAAGCAGAGGTAAATTATATCAGAGGGAAACCTGGATCTACACACAAAAAGGGAAAACAACAGAAATGTTAACTACGTGGAGAAAAATAGAGACCTTTCTTTAAACAATTTTTCTTTAAAAGATATATGTAAGGAAAATGTATGAAAGCAAAAGTGACAAGGCTTGGTATTTCTGTAAAGAACTTTTGTAAACAACGTCTTTAAGGCTTAATATCCTTAATAGGTACATTAATTCTCTTGGCAAGAATCTTGCCCTTAACTTGTTTATTCACAACAGTGCCCACTGCATGCTGGGTGGTACTGTAGACTCCTCCCCCTTTTGCCCTGGTAACAACTGTGGGTCATTCCTTTTTGAACAGTGCCCATACCCTTGCTGCCTACAATATCACCTTTCTTGTAGATTGGCACATAAGTGACCAAAGAAGCAACTCCATATTTTCTAAAAGGCCTAGAGAACACATGGCGGGTGCCTCTTCTCTTTCCCATTGTGTTGGTCATTTTGATGAATTACTGTAATGTGGTGGTGCCAGCCAAAAGTCTAGTCTGAATACATTTTATTTATTTTTAATGAGGGAGAAAGTGAAGGAGAGAGAGAGGGAGAGAAATACTGATGTGCAAGAGAAACATTGATGGGTTGTCTCTGGCATGCCCCCAACTGGGCACCTGGCCTGCAACCCAGGCATGTGCCCCAACTGGAATGAAACTGGCAACATTTTGGTTTGCAGGATGACACCCAACCCACTGAGCCACACCAGCCAGGTCTGAATACATTTTAAAGGAGTTTTTGTGTATAAAAATGCTGTGAATCAGATGATGTTAAATTAACTGCGTTCATGCATAAAACTGCCAAAGGCAGAAGAACTACATTAAACCATCATGAGATAGTACAACAATGCCATTTATAGGAATAAATGAATATATTATATTCAGTTCAATATGAAAAAATTTTAGAGAGAGCAAGGTGCAGTTATCAAAATTGATCTTTGATCAGGACATAAACACTAAAAATGATTATTAAAAACTATACATTTCATACTTTCCTCTGTAAGCTCAGATTGGAGATAGCCTATAGACACGATGTAAACAATATCTGAAAGCTACCATTCCAGAGTAACTTTTTTTTTATTTGTTTTATTTTTAGAGAGAGGAGGAGGGAGGGAGAGGGAGAGAAACATCAACATGCAGTCACCTCTTGCATGGCCCTACTGGGGACCTGGCCTGCAACCCAGGCATGTGCCCTAACTGGGAGGAACCAGCGACCTTTTGGTTCACAAGCCGGCACTCAATTCACTGAGCCACACCAGCCGGGGCCCATTCCCGGGTAATTTGAGTTTCAGAGGAGAAATGTCTTCTTTTTTCCCAGAACGGTTGCCAGAAATACTTTAAGCACAAGAAAGTGACCCACTAACCTTTGATGCTCTCCACGGATCGGGTTGTTTAGGAGAAAAGTCAAATGCCGTCTTCTCACGGAAGCCAGAAGTCAACACTTCTTACACATAGCTGCGTAGTCACCTCCTGTTCTTTTCATTAGACAAGCATTTAGGGACACCCCTCCTTGCAGAAAAGAAGGAGATCTGAGATAGGCCCATCAGTGCACAAAAGCAGCTCTGGATAACATGAGGCATTTGTCAGAGAGGTCTTATTTCACGTGAAATAGAAAGAGAGCGATATCATCAAGCAAAGCTTGTGTTTACGAAAGATATGGGAAAAATGTCATAGGTTCCTGAGAATTTAAGACACATCTCTAGAAAGGGAGAAATATTTGTTCATTATTTGCTATGTATTGGGTACTTTATATACCTTACTACGTTTAACATAGAGATAACCTCTTTTCCATGTGATGAGAGGTGACAGCTTTGGCTTTGCTGCCCTAATGAAATCTTTTTTTTATTGTTGACATTATTACAGATGGTCTCCCCCACCTCATTTTGCCTGCCTGTATCCAACCCACAACCACCTTCCCCCTGGCCTTCACACACTGTTGTCTGTGTCTATAGGTCATGCACAGATGTTCTTTGACTCTTCCCTTCACATTCTTCCCTCCCTTCTCCCTTCTGACAGCTGTCAGTCTTCTCTTCATAAAGCCTCAAGGACTTGCTGCTACTCGTTCGTGGTCTCCTCTGCTGCACTGTTACTTTTTTACCGTCAGGACTATGACCTGTGTTCATTGTGGTGTTCGAGAGTTTTGTAGGCTGACTTGGTGAATGTATGTTGAATGACTGAACACACAGGAGAGCAGCCAGGCTGCCTCAGGTGGGCTGCCCCAGGCAGCTATGGTGTGTTACTGAACCATGGGATTATCCACACAGTGCTTCCTCCTCCTGCACCAGTACTTGGGTCTACCGTTAGAGAAATCCAGATATTTAGCTAAATATACTGAATCACTGCAATAGCCTGTGAGATGGTTGTTGTAATCCCTCTTTTGTAGACAATGAAACTGAAGCCCAGAAGGGGACAGAAGTTTTCCCAGGGCATCTCAATGAGTTACTAGTGATTGAGTTGGGATTCAATACCCTGATCTGTGTGAGGCTGAAGTCTTCTACACTTCTATATGAAATTCTCAGGAAGGCTTCCATTTTGTTCTGTGGCTTCTTGAGATGTCAGCTCATAGAGACTGAAGGGACTGTTTTCCAAATTGGGGGTGGGGTGGGGGAGCAGGCACTGCTGTTTCTACTGTGTGTGGGTTAAACTCCATCAAGGGCTTTGGGAACTTCACAGCTCTCAGGAAATACAACTCTCTTAGCTACTTATTATCAGCCTTTGATCTAGATACAAGTCCTGGCATTTTCTGCAGAGCTTTCATTTATCAAAAGAGGCTACTTCAGAAATCACATTTTTAAATTTGGAATTTGTTTTTCAAGTTACATCACTTTCACCCTCTCCCTAAATTCCTGACTCCCAAAATATCACTTGCTTCTCTCTGCCTCTAGTCTAAGAGACATTTCCAAATTGGATTCTGCTTATCTACATCTGACTTCAAGTGTCAGCGTTCCTCAGGCAGTTCTTACCTTCCTCTGCCATCTTGGGAAGGTCAGGAAGACATAGAATTGTTTACTAAATTCTAACAATTCCAGCCTCCGCTTTTTATTTCCCCAGTCTTACAGGAGCTAGTTCCTAAATTTGTTGCTTCCATGATGTCTTTGTGTTCTCTTTTTACCTTCCCAGTTCTTCACTGCCTGCTTAATAATTCTGCATATGGAATTCTCTCTGTGGAATTTACTGCTGTGGATTCTTCTCATGACAATACTGATTGATCCTGGACTCAGCAGCGAGAGATTATAAGCTTTTTTCTTTCCAATCTAGAGCAGAGCCATCAAAGTTACTTAGAACAATGAAACTTTTTTTCTGGCCCCGTTTTATTTTTTCAAATGTTCAGGACAGATTGACTGGTATGTATCAGTGCACATATCAGGGGTCTATTCTTGAATTGATCAACTTTGGTAGATGGAAAAGGGCCAGGTAGTTAAAATATGTTTCACTGGGAATTGGCCCCTAAGAAAGAAGACTTATAAAAAGGGCATCTACTGTGTAATTACGACTTTGGGTAATTAAATAATCCTAAAGGACTTTGAATCCTTTTGAATCACAAAAGGAAGAACACAGTATTCAGTGCAGAATTAGTACTAATTCTATTATACCACATTCTCTTTCATGAGAACGTATCAATAACAAACTTTGTTTCCATGCTGATAGACTTGATGATGTGTGATTCTTTACTGTGTTGCCAAGGAGAACTGAGTTTCTCCTCTGAGGGTTTACATATTGTCAAGAAGTAAAGAAGCCATTAGTGGATGCTTATCACTACCCACAAAACTACATTCCTACTCAGAAATATAGTCACACTGTAACCTAGTGAGTTCTGTGAAGGAAAATTTATAAGAAGTGTTAGAATTTACTAGTCCAAAATCGTAGAACTTAAAGGCTAGAAGGAATCTTATGATTTAGGCCAATCGCTTTATTTGGCAAAAGAGAAACTCAAATTTAAAGAAGTTTAGTAGCTTGCCTAAGGCCATACAATTTGCTGGTAGAAGGTTAGAGACTACATAGAATCTCATCAGTCAGAGTGAGCTAAATGTTTGATAAATATTCATTTTCTATGTATTGTATCTATTTATTTAAAAACACAATTAATGATATTTTAAAACATACATAAAAGTAGAGGGAATAGCACAATGAACCCTCATGCACTCATCACCCAGCTTTAATAACACACGCTCATCATACACAATCCATAAATAAAACCTTTATCTATTTCTTCTTGAGTGAGCTTTGGTAGTTTGTATATTTCAGGGGATTCATCCATTTCATATTTTATTTTTCTTTGACTAGATGGAAGAGCTATGGTGATGCTGCTACCTCTCTCATTCCTGACACCAGTAATGTGTGAATTCTCTCTTATTTTTTCTTTATTGCTTTTATGTTTCATACATCTCTGAGGCACTGTTCATTTTTCTTCATTATTTTGTTTTTCTGTTCTTTAGACTTAATAATCTCGATTGACCTATCTTCAACTTTCCAGAGTATTATGTTTTTAACCAGCTTAGATCAGTTGTTTATCCCCTGTGGTGACTTTTTCATTTCAGTTACTGCAGTTTCTACTCTAGAATTTCTGTTTTTATAAGATAGATGATCCCTATCTCCTTTTTAATTTTCTTATTACTTATTCTATCTCCTTGGCACATAATTTTTACTTTTCTATTTTACAAAAAATCGTTCTCATACTTTTTTACACTTTTAAATACATTTTATTTTCTTTTTATTAAAAAGATGAATACTGAAAAATGGTTCATTTTAAAACTGGATAGTAGGCATATATGCCCTCATTATATAATTCTACCCTGTTTAATTTTTTAAATACATTTTACTGATATGCTATTACAATTGTCCCAATTTTCCCCCTTAGCTTCCTCCCCCTGGTAATTCCTATTACCTCCAGCAGTCCCCCTCTTAGTTCATGCCTATGGGACATACAAGTTCTTAGGCTACTCCATTTCCTGTGCTGTTCTTAACATCCCCTTGTCTATTTTTTACCTACCAATTTGTACTTATTCCTCCCTGTACCTTTTCCCTCATTCTCCTCCTTCCCCCTCCTTACTGATAACCCTCCCAATCATCTCCATATCTATGATTCTGTTCCTGTTCTGTTGGTTTGCTTAGTGTGTTTTTTAGATTCAGTTGTTGATAGTTGTGAATTTATTGTCATTTTAATCTCTTTCTTTTTTTTTTAATAATCCCCTTAACATTTCATATAATAATGGCTTTGTGATGATGAACTCCTGTAGCTTTACCTTGTCTGGGAAGCACTTTATCTGTCCTCCCATTCTAAATGATGGCTTTGCTGGACAGAGTAATGTAGGTTGTAGGTCCTTGCTTTTCATCATTTTGAATACTTCTTACCAGTCTTTTCTAGCCTGAAAAGTTTCTTTTGAGAAATCAGCTGACAGTCTTATGAGAACTCCTTTGTAGGTAATTCTATGCTTTTCTCTTGCTGCTTTTAAGATTCGGTCTTTGTATTTAATCTTTGGCATTTTAATTGTGATGTGTCTTGGTGTGGTCCTCTTTCGGTCCATCTTATTTGGGACCCTCTGTGCTTCCTGGACTTGTATGTCTATTTCTTTCACCAAATTAGAGAAGTTTTTTTCATTATTTTTTTCAAATAAGTTTTCAGTTTCTTGCTCTTTCTCTTCTCCCTCAGATGTTGGTATGTTTGAAGATGTTCCAGATGCTCCTTAGCCTGTTTGCTTTTGTTTTTTTTTTTAAACTTTTTTGTTTTTGCCGTTCTGATTGAATGTTATTTTCTTCCTTATGTTCCAAATCATTGATTTGAATCTCAGCTCCATTCTTTCCACTGTTGGTTCCCTGTAAATTTTTCTTTATTTCACTAAGTGTAAACTTCATTTCTGCCTGGGTCTTTTTTTGCTGTTGAAGTACCCAACGAGTTCTTTGAGCCTCCTGATAATCAGTGTTTTGAATTCCACATCTGGTAGATTGCTTATGTCCATTTTGTTTAGTTTTTTTTCCCCAGAGTTTTGTTTTGTTCTGTCATTTGGGCCATGTTTCTTTGCCTCCTTGTTTGGCAGCCTCCTTGTGTGTTTTTCTTTGTATTAGGTAGAGCTGCTTTGATTCCCTGTCTTAGTTGTGTGGCCTATTATAGAAAATTGTGCTGGTAAGTTGGGTGGGGTGGAGCCTTTGGTAATTGCCAGGGTTGGGCAACCTGTGTTGCTACTTTGTGTGTCTGTGTAGGGAAGGGCTCAGAGAGGCAAAAATGCTTCTGCCTGGCCTGTGAAGTTTTTTCTGGGAGGAAGCTGTCTCCTGGCACTTGCTCTGGTGCCAGTCACTTCAATTTCTTTCTCTCCATATGCCACTGGTGCCCTTCCAGCTACTGCCCTGGTGCTGAAGCCCAGAGGGAGTTAGTCTGCATAAGTCCTAAGTCCACCGTGGCCCTTTAAGTGGAGACTCCTGAGAATCCCAGTTTCTTTTACCTCCCCACCCCCCACTGGTTTTTACAGCCAGGAGTTATGGGCACTCATCTTTCTGGTGCTAGAACTCTGGGCTGGACCGTCTGGTGTGGGGCTGAGATCCGTTGCTCCTGAAGTATCCCTCCTGATTTTTATCTACCACACATGGGTGTGGGACTGCCAATTCTGTGTCTCCACATCTCTATGCATCTCCACATCTCTGCCCCTCCTACTCGTCTGGATGAATGTGGCTTCTTTAATTGGTCGTTGGACTTCCACACAGCTTGATTTTCTGAGAATTCTTGGTGATACTTTTTTTGTAGTCTAATTGTAATTTTTGCTGTGACTGTACTAGGAGGCACACTGAGTTTACCTTCATGTCCATGTTGACCAGAATTCTCCTTTAATTTTGTAGGTATGTTTTTTTTTAGTTCTTTGCTCATATTTGATATGGCTGATTTCAAGTGTGTGTTACCAGTAAGAGAAGACAAGTACCACATGATTTCACTCATATGTGGAATCTAATGAACAAAATAAAGGAACAAAATAAATAAAGACAGACTCCTAGAGAGCAAGTTGATGGCTTTTGGAATGGGGGAGGGCTTGGTGTGGGAGTGGAGAGATTGCGTAAAATGAAAAAAAAAAAGGAAAAAAGTCTCATGGACATAGACAACAATGTGGTGATTGCCAGGGTTGGGGGAATTATGGATGTGGAGGAGGGTGAAGGGGGGATAAATGGTGATGAACAGAGACCTAACTTGGTGTGGGACACACGATACAGTGTGCAGATGATGTGCTGTAGGACTGTAGTCCTGAAATCTGTATAATTTTGTTAACTAGTGTCGCCACGATAAATTAAATAAGAAGGGGACTAAAAGTATATGTCAACTAATTCTAAAATCTGGACCCCCTTAAGAATATTTTCTGTTTGCTTTGTTCTTCCCACCAGGAATATAGCAAACATTCTAATTTCTTTTCATGTCTCACACTTTTTGTTGAAAATTAGACATTTTAAATCATAATTATAAAAATACTGCTATCAGACACCCCTATTCTTCTTGAGTTGGTTGTTATTTCTGGGGTTTTGTTGTTTCCCTTGTTGCTGCTTATTTGTTTAGCAACTTCCCTGGACTAATACTGTAGATTCCACAGTCACTGTAGTGTATAGCTAATGAATTCCTTGCTAAATATTAAAAATTTTAAGTTATAATTTTTAAATTTTAAATGTAGCTGGCTAGTATCATCCTTGGGACAGTGTAATTTAGTGATAAGCCAACTATCAGTCAGAAGATTACCTCAGATGCCTTGTCTGTCTTTCTCCCATCCCTTATATAAAGGGTAATTATGTGTGGGGCACACTTAGATTTCATTTCCTACTTTTGCAGGGCCTGAAGATGACTGGGAACTACTTTCTTTCTCTCCTTCCTTTCTTTCTCTTCCTTCTTTCCTTCCCCTCCCTCCCTCCCTCCCTCCCTCCCTTCCTTCCTTCTTTCCTTCCTTCCTTCCTTCCTTCTCTCTTTCTTTCTTTTCCTTTTTCCAGGCCATGCACATAGCCTTGTACATACACACAGCCTTTAAGATACTCAAGGAATGTCATAGGTTTTCAAAATTTCCTATGGATATTTATTTTTCCAAGATTTTCTTTAAAATTCACGTTTAGACCCGGGTTTGCCCACCTGAAATCATAGCCTTAGATAGTGTTGTCAACATTTTGCTATTGTTTCTAGTAGGCTTGGAGCCTGGAATTTTTTTTTTTTTCCTTAAGTGAGCTCTTAATTAAGTCAAGTAATCAAAACACCTTGGGAATAGAGATTTTCCAAGGAGCTGCGAGTTTGTAAAAAATATTGACTGTTCTCTGAGGATAGTGTTTTAGTAACCTCTCCATTGGTTGCAAGGCTGTGGGGGTTGAGGGAACAGGGATGGAGAATGAAAATAGCCCCAAATTAAAATATCACATACCCAAATACATTATCAAGGTTCAGTAGTTTCTTTTGGATAGACTTTTTTCTTCCAGTTTATCTATGACATTGATGAATTTTTAGAGCTCTGAAATGTTTGATTTAAGTTGTTCTGCCATTATTTTTATTGCTTTCGTGGGAGAACTAGTTCAGCAATGTTTTCCATCCATCATTCAAGAAGTCAATACACTTGTTTTTCTTTTTGGAAGATATTTTAGCTGAATATAGAATTTCAAGAGCATAATCCATTGTCTTCTGACTTGTGGTTTCAGATAAGTTGTAAAACAAAATTCTTTTATTTATTCATTTGTGCATAATGTGTTTTTATTCCTCTGCTTTTGCTTTTAGAATGTTTCTTTTTCACTGATTTTCGTCATTTTACTATGATTTGCTTTGGGGTATATGTGTGTGTTTCCCTGTTTCACTTTAAGTTCTTTGGTTGACCTTGGATTCAAGGGCTTATAGCTTTTAGCAAATTTGGAAAATTTCTGGAGTTTTATTAATTTTTTGTCCCCACCCTTCTCTCATTCTTGGATCCTGGATCCCAATGAAATAAATGTAGTTGGCTTGTTAATATTTTCCACGGGTTACTTATTTTGTGTTCTTTTATTTTCCAGCCTTTTCCACTTTTCAACTGGGATAGCGATTATTGCTATGTCTTTAAGGTATACAATATTTTTTTCTACAATGTTTAATACTGGTAAGCCTATTCAGTACATGATAATTTCCAGATATCATTTTAGAAGTTCCTTTGAGTCTTTTTTCTTTCTTTCCTTTTCTCCTAATTTATGATTTTTTTTACATTCTGTGCACATTGAGCATATTTAAAATAGCTGTTTTGATGTCTCTTGTGTTTTATCTTCATCATTTTGCTTACATTTAGTTATTTGTTTTTCTGGTTGTGGGTAATATTTTCTACCTTCTTCATATATCCAGTAATTTTTATTGGATTGTGGTCACTACAAATTTTACATTCTTGAGTGCTGTATTGTATTCCTTTAAACAAATTATAATTTTAGGGTATACGGTTTCATTACTTTGTAAGTTTGATCCCTTTGAAGTTTGTTTTTAAGCTTTTAGAACAGATCTAGAGGAGACTTTACTCCTGGGTAACTTAGCCTCATACATAGTCCATGATTCTTCTGAGACGTCATGTGACTGTCCATTATATTGAAAATGGTCTGCTCCATGACTTGAAAAAAGTTGAACAATTCCAAGCCCTTAGCGAGCTCTGAGAGTTGCACATCTGACAGATTTCTCATAATTGTTCTTTTGTCAGAATTATTTCTTATCTGGCCTCAGTGGGGTTATATTGAGAATGTATAAAAATCTCCCAAAACTCGATAATGAGAAAATAAACAATCCCCCAAGGGCAAACTATTTGAACAGACATTTCACCAAAGAATGGATAGCAAACAAGCACATTTAAAAATGCTCAACATTATTAATTATTAGGCAATGCAAATTGAAAACACAATGACATTCTACTGTACACCTATTAGAGTGTCTAAAAGAAACAAAAATACCAAATATTAGTGAGAATTCAGAGCAGCTAAAACTATCATATACTGTTTATATGAACATAAAATGGTACAACCACTTTGGAAAATATTTTGGCAATTTCTTAAAAAGTTAGACATACACTATTATATCACCCAGACATTCATTCTGAGTTATTTACCCAGGTGAAATGAAAGCATATGTCTGTAAAAATAGTTGTTCATTCATCTTTATTTCTAATAGCTGAAAACTGGGAATACCAAATGCCTAGCAGCAGTTGGAAAAATAAATAAATTGTGATACATAATTAGCAATAAAAGGGATAAACTATTCATGCACGCAATAACATAGATAACATCCCTGAAAATGCAAACTATGTGGTAATGGTTACACTTATCATATTGTACAATTTAAATATAGAATATTTTTATAATCTTAGAGAAAAAGCTTTCAACCTTTATCATCAAGTATGTACTGGTGAGTTTGTCAAATATATGCTTTTTTAACTGTTCATGTATATTTCTTCTACACCCAATTTGTTGAGTTTTTAATCATGAAATGGTGTTGTAGTTTGACAAATGCTTTTTCTGCATCTATTGAGATGATCATACAATTTTCATTCTATAATTTCATTCTATAATTGTGGTAAATCACATTTACTGAATCATGTATGTTAAACTATCTTTTTTTTGAAGTTCTTAGTTATTTTTAATACATTTTCTTTGATCTGTGTTCATAAGTTTGCCTTTCACATTTAGTTCTTTCTCCATTTGGATTTTTTTTTTAGCTGAGAAAAAGAATTTCTCTCTTTTTTTTTCCCATTATTGTTCAAGGGCAGTTGTCTCCATTTTCACTCCTATACTCCCCTCGACTCCACCCATCCCTGCCTCCCACCCTGGATCCTACCACCCTTTGGCTTTGTCCATGGGTCTTTTATACATGTTCCTCCATGATCCTTCTGCTATTGTACCCCATTGTCCCTCTCCCCAGTCCCCTCTGCTTACTGTCAGTTTGTTGTTTATTTCATTGTCTCTGGTTGTATTTTGCTTGCATATTTGTTTTGTTGATTAGGTTCTGCTTATAGATGAGATCATATGGCATTTGCATAATGCTCTCCAGATCCAATCATGCTGTTGCAAAGGGCATAAGCTCCTTCTTTCTTATTGCTGTGTAGTATTCCATTGTGTAAATGTACTGTAGTTCTTTCATCCATTCATTTACTGATGAGCACTTAGGTTGCTTCTAACACTTGGCTATTGTACATTGTGCTGATATGAACATTGGGGTGCATAGGTTCTTTTGAATTGGTGTTTCAGGATTCTTAGGGTATAGTCCCAGCAGTGGAATTGCTGGGTCAAAAGGAAGTTCCATTTTTAGTTTTTTGAGGAAATTCCATACTGTTTTCCACAGTGGCTGCACCAGTCTGCATTCCCACCAACAGTGCACTAGGGTTCCCTTTTCTCCACAACCTCTTCAGCACATGTTGTTTGTTGATTTGTTAATTATGGCCATTCTGATCAGTGTGAAGTGGTATCTTAGATTTTATCATCTATGTTCATCAGCGATATTGCCCTAGAGTTTTCTTTCTTTGTTGTGTCTTTATCTGGTTTTGGGATTAGGATGAGGCTGACTTTATAAAACGAGTTTGGGAGTCTTCCTTTTTCTTAGATTTTTTGGAATAGTCTGAGAAGGGTAAGGGCTAGATTTCATTAAATGTGTTGTAAAATTCTCCTGTGAAACTGTCTGGTTCAGGGCTTTTGCATGCCAGGAAAATTTTGATTAGTGCTTCAGTTTCACCAGCTGTTATCAGTCTGTTCAGACTTTCTGCTTCTTCTTCATTCAGTTTTGGGACATTATATTTTTCTAGAAAATTTTCCATTTCACCCAGCTTTTCAAATTTCTTGGCATATACTTCTTGGTAGTAATTTCTTACCATCCTTTGTATTTCTGTGGTGTCAGTTGTCTCTTTCATTTCTAATTTTATTTATGTTGGTCCTTTCTCTTTTTTTTTTTTCTTAACGAGTCTGCTTAAATAATTGTCAGTTTTGCTTGTCTTTTCAAAGAACTAGCTCCTGGATTTACTGATCCTTTGAATTGTTCTTTTAGTCTCTATGTCATTTAATTCTGCTCTGATCTTGGTTATTTCCTTCCTTCTGTTTGCTCTGGGCTTTGTTTCTTGTTGTTCCTCCAGTTCTTGTAGATGTAGGGTTAGGTTATTTATT
This sequence comes from Tonatia bakeri, assembly GCA_004024845.1. Lineage (NCBI taxonomy): Eukaryota > Metazoa > Chordata > Mammalia > Chiroptera > Phyllostomidae > Tonatia > Tonatia bakeri. The sequence goes on from PVIA01005400.1 coordinate 61,959, forward strand.
TGAAATGTTTTTTATCTTTTTCAGGTAGGCCTGTATTGCTATGAGCTTCCCTCTCAGGACTGCCTTTTCTGTGTCCCATTATTTTGGATTGTTGTGTGTTTATTTCCATTTGTCTCCAGAAACTTTTGATTTCTTCCTTGATCTCATTATTAACCCACTAATTGTTTAGTATCATGCTATTCAGTCTCCACATATTTGGGTGTTTTGAGTTTTTTTCCTTGGGTTTGGTTTCTAGTTTCATGCCCTTGTGGTCTGAGAATATGCTTTCTATGATTTAAATTTTCTTGAATTTGTTGAAGCTTGTTTTGCGTTCTATCATGTGGTCAATTTTGAAAATGTTCCATGTGCTTTTGAAAAGAATGTACATTTTGCTTCTTTGGGATGAAAGGTTATATATATCAGTTACATCCGTTTGATTTAGGGCAAATGCCTTAATATCCTGGTTGATATATTGTTTGGAAGATCTATCCATTGTTGACAGTGGGGTGTTAAAATCTTCTAGTATGGTTGTATTGCTGTCTATATCTTTCTTGAAGTCCTCCAAGACTTTCCTTATATATTTGGGTGCTCCTATTTTGGGTGTATATATGTTTTAACATTTATTTTCTTGACAAATTCTTCCCTTGGGTATTATGAAGTGTCCTTCTGTGTCTCTTTCTATGGCCTTTGTTTTGAGTCTATTTTGTCTGATATGAATATTGCTACATAGGCTTTTTCTTCTCTCTCTCTCTTTGGTATTTTTTCCCCAACCCTTTACTTTCTGTCTGTGTAGGTCTCTTTCTGAAATGTGTCTCTTGCAGGCAGTATATGTGCGGGTCATGTTTTCTTATCCACTCAGCTACCCTTTGTCGTTTGATTGAGGCATTTAATCCATTCACAGTTAAGGTTATTATTGACAGGTACTTAATCATTTTTCCTCTTTTGTACCTGGGTTCTTTCTCTCTCACTCTTTGTCTTCCTCTTCTTAAAGCAGTCCCCTTAGCATATCTTGTAATGCTGGTTTGGTAGACTTATTTTGTATGGGAAACTCCTTATTTCACCTTCCATTTTAATTGAGAGCCTTGCTGGGTAGAGTAGTCTTTGTTGCAAGCCTTTGCTTTTCATTACTTGGAATATTTCTTGGCATTCCCTTCTGGCTTGTAGTATTTCTGTTGAGAAATCAGTTGCTAGCCTTATCGGGGCTCCCTTGTATGTTACCTCCTTTTTCTTCCTTGCTGTTTTTAAGATTCTCTCTTCATCTTTAACACTTGGTTTTTTAATTATGGTGTGTCTTGGAGTTGGCCTCTTTGAGTTCATCTTGCTTGGGACTGTCTGTGCTTCCTGAACTTGTGTGGCTTTTCCTCTCTCCAGGTTTGGTAAGTTTTCTGTCATTATTTTTTCAAACAGTGTCTACCCATTTTTCCTTTACTTTTCCTTCTGGTGTTCCTATGATTTGAATGTTGTTCTGTTTCATGTGTTTTGAAATTCCCTTAAGCTATCTTCATATTTTTTGGTCTTTTTTCATGCAGCTGCTCTACCTGGGTGTTTCTTTCTACCTTGTTTTCTAGCTCACTAATTCAGTCTTCTGCTTCATCCGGCCTGCTTGTAATTCCTTCTAATATATTTGTTTCAGAAATTGTATTCTTCATTTCTTTCTGGTTCTTTTTTATAGTTTCTACTTCCTTTTTCATACTGTTGTGGTTCCCACTCAGTTCCTTGTGGTTGTCTGTGAGTTTCTTGAGCATCCTTATCACCATTCTTTTGAATTCTATGTCTGATAGTTTGCCTCCATTTCATTAGTTCTTACTGGGGAATCCTCCATTCCTTTTGAATGCAGGTTCTTTTTTGTATCCTCATTCTAGGTGACTGTTTTTGTTTGTTTTTGCAATTCCTGATGCTATGCTTTGCCAGCTGTCTTCATAGGGTAAACTTCTGTGGTGGGAGTTCTGTGGGACTCAGTGGTGTGGTCTCTTGGATCTCCTCATCTGGGTGTTCTGGGGTTGCCCTGTCTTCTGTATGTGTGAGCTCTCTTGCTGTACTTGGACCTGTTGGTGGTTCCTTTGTTGGCAGGTTCTCTCCTCCAGGGGATTTACCGCTATTCACAACTCCCACATTGTCTTGTATGTGATCAGGGGCAGGGCAAAGGCAAAATGGAGTAAGACAGTGGGAGAGTTTTCTATTGGATTTAAAGTACTAGCAAGTGGAAACAGATGGAAGATTCTTTGGAGATGTACAGCAATAACCATGGTATGTCACCCAACTAGTCACTTTTTATAAAATGTGAAAAAGAGATAAGACTCTTATTAGAAGGGAAAAAGAATGTGAGCTGACTTTAGAAAGCAGAACACTTATGCAAGGTTAGATATAGCTACAGCAAGGGACAGAAACTTGGCGTAGTGTGTGACAGAATAAAGTTAACCTCAACAGTGATAAACCCCAGGAAGATGGTGAAGTGGATTAAGACCAGGGTAGGGTACTGTGTGAGAGTTGGAATAACAATAATATGTTAAGAAATATATGATCTGAATAAAAAGAATAAAAAATAAAAGACCAAGAGTAGTGTGTTATGGGAATATGACTGAAGTGAAAGAAAAATTAAAATGCAATAAGAAAGGGCAGATAAAGAAAACCAATCAAACAATGAAACCAAACAAACAAAACAAAGAAACCAAATGGAAAAAAGAAAGATAAAAAATAAAATAAAATAAGAATAACCAAACCAAAAAATAAAATAAAATACAAATTATGAAGGACAGCAAAGTGAAGTTTGCCCTCACTGTTGGTATTAGCATTCTGAGTTCTTTCGCAGTCTGTCTTAGGTCTGCTCACAGCTCTAGGTCATATTGTCTTCCGCTAGAAGGAAAAAAAGCCTCCTGCTGACTTTAAACCCCCGAAGCCTGTTATGCTGGTCTTCCTGGATGCTGCAGGTGGAAGAAGGCTGGGCTCTGTTTTTTTCCCTTTCCTGTGATTCCATGAGGATGGGGGTTTGGGCTGGGCTACGACATTCATGGGTGCCCAGTTTCAGGCTCACACCGTCAGGGAGTTGTGTGGCCCACACTGTCCACTGTGTGTAGGTGCCAGGTTGGCACCTCTCATCCACTTCTTAGTCCATGAGGTGCAATGAGTGGAAACAAATCATACCCCTCCTTCTCCATCTTTGTGGCCTGGGCCTGTGAGTGCAAAGTCCCTTCTGGGCAGTTTTGTTTCCTTATTAAGTCTCTGGGCACAGCTACCTCTCTAAATCCCTGCTGCACCCCTTTGATCAATCTGTGAGGTGCCCTGCATGGAAGCAAATCACTCCCCCTTTGTCTCTCTTCACTGGCCAAGCAGCTTCATGTGAGAGGTCCTTACATGGTGGCTGAGAGGCTTTTTTGAGTGAATTCCCCTTGTTTGTGGCTGACTGTTCCTAACAAGCACCCAGCTTTCCACACAGACCAACTCTTTGACTGTCCCGTGACCATCTGGGTCATGGCCAGTCACAGCCCATCCCTTCTTCCATCTCCAGGTGTCACCTGGCTCCCCAATTTCTCTGGTACTGTACCAGCCAGTGAGCACAGTCCTAGCTGTGTTATGCCTCCAGCTGTGTCTCTTACTGCATCTTTATCCCTGCTGCAACTTCAAATGTCCAAGTCTCTCCGGGCATGGGTCTGTGAACTTGCCGCTCTGGGATGGGAGGGAGCCACCAAGTCACAATCACTGACCCCACTATCTTCCAAAGCTGCTGCGGCAGCTGTGGTCTTCAGCATAGAGCCAGGGGACCCTCCCATTCACCTACAAAATCTCCTTACTGTCCGTTTTCAAATGACCTCTGTAACTTCCAGCTTCCAAACTTCCTATCAGCTGGAATTCTGTTGGCTCTGCACTCTGTTTCTTGGAAGATTGGCTAGGTGTCCCAGCTGGGTGAACAAGCAGGTGGGTTCGGCTTCCACCTACCTCGTCACCATCTTCTCACCAGTATGTTAAACTATCCTTGCCTCCCATGGACAAAACTTGGTTGATCATGGTGTGCAGTCATTTGATGTGCTGTTGAATTTAGTTTGCTAATATTTGTTGAAAATTTTTGCATCTGTTTTATTCAGAGATACTGGTTTGTACTTTTCCTGTAGTGTCCTTATCTGGCTCTGGCATCAAGGTGATGCTGGCCTCCTAAATTGAGTTTGAGAGTGTTTTCTCCTCTTCAGTTTTTTGAAAGAGTTTGAGAACTGGTGTTAATTCTTTACACATTAGTAATGAGATTTTTAGCAGTGGAAAGTTGGAAGAACAAAATAATTAGAATAAATTTTATAATAGGGCCTGTACTAGTGAATATCCTCTTGTGGAGGTTGTGTGAGACTGCTGGTTTCCGGTGAAAGTGAGAGCGGGGAGAGGGGGGGGGATGTTGCAAAGGGATTTTGTGGGTATCTATTCACTAACCTGACAGATTTGTGTAACTGCCTACTCCGTATTGTTACAATTTCTCATCTTTTTCTTAAATCTAATTCCTACCAACATATTCTCTTTACCACACTGTGTAGATTTCTTTCAATTTTCCCTTCCATATCCACTCTCCACCCCTGTCTTTGCCCCAGAATGCTGGCCCACAGCAATAGGATCCCTGTTCCTCGGACTTCAAGTTGAATTTGGCTAGCAGGAAGAGTCATGGAGGTTGGAAGGAGGGAGAGTGAGAGGTCAGGGTATTTATTTCCCTGGTTCCCACTCTTTAGGAGTGAGTTTGTTGGTTCCTCCCCCCGTTATGAAAGGACACGGTGACACCCATGTGGCTCTCCACATGACTTTCTTTGTTTCCCTTTTCCTCTCTTTTCTGCTTTCCTTTCCCTCTTCTGAAATGCCTCTCCATTTTCTCACTGCTTCAGGCCCTCTGGGATGAGTGGAATCATTATTACATGTGATTTCCTTGATGCCTGCTTAAACCTTCACAAATAACTCTTTTATTAAACTCTCCACAAATTCTCCAGTTTGAGCGTGCCAGTTGTTTCCTGCTGGGACCCTGACTGATATAATGGCTGTGCTCACCATCCTGCTGTCTCCCTCATTTAGCATCCATTCTTTATTTGAAGAAAACAATGAATGCCTTTCTCTTGTGACAACATATGTTTTAGTTAGGTTTTTGTTTTGTTTTGTTTTGATTTTAGGTTTCAAGGAGCTGAGACATACTCGTGTTACCTTAAATAAAAGGAGTTTATTGTGAGGCCATAAGCAGAAATAGAGAAGGCAGAAATTCTATCACAGAATCAGCCTTTATGGAAGAGCTGATACTGCACAAAGTTGGATCACGAGGGAACTGTGAGACAATTTAGTTTCTATTAAGTCATAATCCTTTCTCACACTTTTGAAGAGCACCAGGGACTACTATTCATATTTTTCTAGGTTCTCTGTTGACACTAACTGTCCTTGGGAGGTTGAGGGGCATGTGCACACCTTTGAACATGTTCAAGGCCATGTGATTACTGGTTAAGTGCTCTGGATCTGGCATTTGGCAGCTCTGCCTTGAATCTTGACTACTTACTGGCTGTGTGCTTTTGGGAAAGTTACTTAATATTTTCTAAGACTTAGTCCACTTATAAGATGGGAATAATGACCAGTCTTAATTGATTTCATCCTTGGAAAAAATCCTATCTGAAAAAGATGGGCTGGGTAAAGAATAAAAGCTAAGCATATGTAAGGTACTGCTCTGATCATTTTCATTAGAAGGAAAATTGTTTTGACAATGACTTGGGGGAAAATAAGACACTTAACCCCCTGTCTGGACAGCTACCTAAGGCAATTAGACAAGTCTCCAGTGCTTGCATGATATGATCAAATGAGTTTGTGGGCAAAGACTGTGTACAAAGGTGCTGAAATGGATATAGCTAGGATCAAGGTCAACTAGGGTGTTTTGGGAGACTAGTTGCAGTGCCAGCTAAACAGTGAACCCTGGTAAACCTTACACCTCAGTTACTAGTTAGGGCGTATTCACTTCTCCATGAAGTGTGTTTGGAAGAGTCTTTCAGCTCGAGGAAGCAGATACTCTGACTCCTCCCAGCTGTGACTCTCCAGTCTCTCCTTCAGTGGGATAATAACTTTGTGTTTTTGTCTACGCTGCATTCTGGGTGTTGAAGTTTAGCCTTCAGGTTGTCAATTCATTGTATTAAGCTTAAACTCAGGGAATACGTACAGTGGTCACCATCTTCACCACTTGGCAGAACTTTCCTGTTACCTCATCTCGTGGGCTAAGGGAAACTTGTGCACTGGCTGCCTTTGGATCTGAGTTCACCCCTTTTCGAGTCAGCCAATAGCTAGTGTGAGGCTGACTTCTGTGAAAGCGGTGAAGAAGGAGACTCTGGGCAAGAAGTCCTTAGAAGGGCTTTGCAAGTAACAGGTACTGCAGAGGTTGGCCAGTAAAGGATATAAAATCAGCCCTGGCTGGTGTAGCTCAGTGGATTGAGCGCGGGCTGCGAACCAAGCATCGCAGGTTCGATTCCCAGTCAGGGCACATGCCTAGGTTGCAGGCCATGTCCCCCAGCAACCACACAGTGACGTTTCTCTCTCTCTCTCTCTCCCTCCCTTCCCTCTCTAAAAATAAATAAATAAAATCTTTTTTTTTTTTTAAAAAGGATATAAATTCTACCACCCAAATGAATTTTATTGTATGTAAATTGTACCTGAATAAAGCTGTTTTGTGGGGAGTGGAGCAGAAAAGTCAAATGATATTGGGCAGAGTGTATGTACTGACTGTTCGGGGCATCATCCAAAGAGAAATATTTGTTGACATCTACTATGTGTCATACTAGCCATTGAATATAAAATACAAGTAGATGTGTTCACTGACCTTCTTGAGATAATGCTTGGGCTATTAAACCTATTTTTCACTCCTTGGTGGAGGTGCTGTGTAGATGGCACTGTACAGCAGTGTAGATTTCGATGCTCTGGGCATGTGATAAAAAGCTGTGTTTCTATATCTTGTCCAACAAGTACAAAAATATTTATGGAGTGACACAGAGTGTGTCAAGAAAAATTATGTTTCAGATTAGGCAAACTTTCCTCTGGGCTATCACCTCAAGTATTGAGCAGAATTAAATTTTGGTGTCTTGATATCTAACTCATAATATAAAACTAACTGTATATTTTTTTTCATTCACTGAGATGTCAAAGAAATAATTCTTGCCCTCATGATAAGAAAAATACTTTTGAACTTGTAACTGTCATAGGTATATATCTCATAATTCTTTTTATGGTCTTAGAGCAATCTGTTTAATTTATCATTCTTCATGATTTATTTCTTTTTTTTTTCCTTTTTGTTTCTTTTGTGGATCTGAGTCAACAATGGGGGAGAGTACATTACAGGTCTCTGGCTATTTTGTTTTCCTAAAAATGCCTTTCCTGCTACACTTTCAAGCAGACAGTCCTATCACTTTTTCTTTATGGAGGTGTACATAGTTAATACTTTACCATAGTTACATATCACTCAACATTTATTAATTTACCTATTTAGCAAACATTTTTGGTACTATGGTTCAGGCTGTGGTCTTGCTACTGGGTGTAAAAATGCAAAACATAGTCCTTAAAATAGTTAGTGTCCAGTGAATGATAAACAGTATCCCACAGGTAGTCTTCTCCTCAAACTTTGTATGCCTGAGGGTGCTAGTGTTTCAAAACATGAAAATAATAGTTTGATTCACAAAATCAATCAGGGGCTCTATCATTCCAAAGTCAAAGAGTGTGCACTCTCCTAGTTAATGCGTCACCCTGTGTGAGTTTATGCTGCACCAGGTTTCAGCATGAGCTCATTGTGGTACTTCAGACACTGAAACTTGGGGACAAAAAATATTGAGTTAACTTTGGGTAGATTATGTCAAACTGCCCTCTAAAACTGTAGTGATAATTTGCATTCTTACCTACAATGCACAAAACTGCGCTTCTCATAAACTTGCCCGTCCTGGATATTAATCGATTTTAGATTACATTTTAAGCTAAGCCCGATGTTTAAGCACATCGAGGCCTGGCTGCCGTGACAGCAGGGAGAGCCCAGCCAGGGAGGGCTCAGAACCCTGCCAAGACGGCTTTCCCTCTCCCTTCCCTCTGGGTCCTTGGTGGCATCTCTGAGGAATCCAAGGACTCAATTATAGTTTGAAAATCATGGTTCTCTAGTTGGTCTTTTGTGGCTACAATTGGTTGGTTTCTCATGAGTAATAATGATATGTGTTTTATGGTGTTTGAAGCAAAGGTACTTAGCTTTCAAATTAAGTGTGTTTCTTTGGTTAGTAATGTTTAAGTGTAGTAGTATGTAAATATTTTTAGTTCTCCAGGCATAAAATAAAAGTCATATGTAATGGGGTATAGGCTGAGAGGCCCCAGGGACCCCCACAAGCCTAGTTTGGGGACTAGAAAAAGCAGCAGCACAGGGATTGAGAGTTATTTTGCATATCAGTAACAGCAGGCTAGCTTCCTAGCCTGCTGGGAGCCAGGGGGATATGCATGACTTTGACCTGTGATGTACCTGGGCTGCAGCTCCCCAGCCACAGTGTCTGTGTGAGAGCTGGGAGATGGTTTGCTCCACACCAGGGGGCCACACCTGCCTGGACTGACAATGGCAGCCAAGAAAGGCAGAAGAAACCAGACTACTGGCAAGTGTAGCCAGTTATGGGAGGAGTCGGAAATGGGGTTACAGAGGAAGGTCCACCGGGGGATTTAAACCCAGGCACAGCAGCCCTTTGTGGGGCTTAACTATGCAGTTCTGGGGGCAGAGCAGGTCTCTATTGACCACGGGGGCTTAGGAAGCTGGGAAGCAAGATGCAGCAGCCACGTGGAGCTCTCTCTTAGCGGTTTGAAGGAATGCAGAAGGACTTCTACCAGCTCACCATGAGGATGAGGTTTTGCTTCAAGAATGGGAGTCTAGCTGACCTATGGGCTTCTGTTTCTTTTCCTGAGAGTTTCTTTTCCTGCGGCACCCCTGACTGTCCTGGTTTGGCAAGGGGGAGGCAGGACTGTGTTTGTATTTGTGGGTGTTTTAAAGGGACTCTGGGATTTAACAGTGCCATTCCACCATTACTCTAAACCTGTGTAACTTTTGAATAAATAGTTGCTTTCCTTTTTACCAAACTCTAGCATTGAGAGCCACAGTTCCTAATAGGGCAGAGAGCAAAGGACAGCCATAGTAAAAGAAAGACTGCAAGGGAGGGGGGTTGTTTCTGTAACAATTATATGCTTATGCATTGTTTAAAAAAAACTCACTAAGATCACAGTAGGGTGCCAATACATGGCTTTATTATATTTAGTGCTCAAATGTCACCTCATTACAAATTAAGCCATGTATGTCATATTAACTCCTTTAGATCACAAGAGAAACATTTAGCAAACTCCAAGGGTTACATTTCTAAATTTAATACATTAGTGTATTCCACTGTGGCCTGAAAGGATTTCCAAAGGATTGAACTAATGTTTATGGAAATATTCATGCTTGGGTTGGAAGACTTGTAAATATGAGGACATCTAGGGAATGTATAGGGCTCTGAATACTCTGCATTAGCTTGGACAAGGGTAGAATTTGGACAGATACACCTGTGACAATGGATCTTGCTCTTTACTCACACTTTCCATAAAGGCACACGCTAAAATCGCACATTACACTAAGTATGCATTGGTTTATAAGCATGGTTGAAACACTGTGATGTGCTTACTGGATATGGGCTTCCAGTACCTCTCGACTTGGAAAAAAAAGTGGAGGACAGAGCAGCAGTGTCCTGCCATCCACAAACTTAACTAAGTGGCCATTATCACAGAGCAGTCACCTAGCCTTGCTTTCTGAAATAAATAATAGTGCCGATGACTACAGGGTGGGTAGACCCACAGTGATCCCCTCCTCCTGGCATTTACACCCGTGTGTCAATCTCTCCCAGTGAGTGGGCTGGGCTGGATAACTTACTTGTAATGAATATAGAAAAAGTAATGGGATGTACCTGACATTATTAGGTTATAAAAACACTGCACTTCTATCTTGGATACTTACTTTCTCTCTCTCCGTCAGATCATTTGTCTTGTGAAGAGACCCTCATGGTGAGAGGACAAGATTTCTCAAGAACTATATGGATGGGATTGGAAGTGGATACCCCTCAATCCTCTTCCAGTCAGGACTTCAGATGAAACATGGCCCCACTTTATGGCTTGAATGCAACCTCATGAGAGATTTTGAGACAGAGGTCCCCAACTAAGCTATTTCTGGATTCCTGACTAAAAAACAAACAAACAAACCCCCAAACCAAACTGCTTTTGGATGCTTGTTTTGTTATTTTAGGCTGCTACATTTTGGGGTTAAATTTTTTTACAATAGATGAACAATACAGACTGTTTTAAAAATACAAGTCCTTTCTAGAGCATCATGAATAGAGCAAAGATGAAGAAAGTTCTGTGCTAAATGGTCCTCTCAGTAAAACTTTAGGAAACTTGATCTGTGATGATAACTCATTCAACAGAGGGGCAATGCTCTTGGTCAATGTGATTGTCTCCTCACATCTCAGGACAGTCATCAGCATCACTGATTTTGCAGCATCTCGGGCTAGAGAAAAGTGGAGAGTGTTTAACTGATACTACCTAAGTCTCATGTAGGACCCAGGCCCTAGGAGGCAGTCTAGGGACTGCAACTCTCCTTTGAATTTAGAAGTTGGTAGCCCCATAATTGAGATGTTCCATATACTAGTCTATTTAATCTTCAGAGGAGCATTCGCAATAACTATCATCATTATTTTAAAGATGTAGAAACAAGTAGATGTTAAGATGTTGATCAAAGAATCATAGGGAGAAAAACTGAAGGGAGAATTGAACATCAGGTCTGCCTGGCTCCAAAGCCGGTGCTCTCCGCTTTATTTTTCCTCCTTCAGATGTTGGGCTGGAGCTTCAGGTGAGCAGGATGAACACAGGCGATTATTCCAGGTGTGAAGGACCTCAGAGAGGTGCACACATTTGAGCTTACATGTTTTACAAGGAACCTGAGAGGCCTACGAGGAGGGAAGTGCCCTTCAGGAGAGGCACGATGAAGCACTGGAACATGCATCAGTGCAGCCAAGAATTGCGAGAAATCCAGCTAATACCATTTACTGATGAGATCTGACTTCAGCTCTGCCAATTCTAAGATAAAATAAACTGCCACCTACACTCATTTGACCTCTTTCTATTCCTAAGTTGTCCTAAGGAGGGGTCTTGGAACAGGATGCTGTTGCAAATCTAATATGCATAATCTTTATAACAAACAATTTACTTACATATAGGCTTTAGCGTATTCTATTTTGTTGCATTTTGTTAGCCAAAAAATACCAGCGACAGTTTTTGTAAGTATTTTCCTTTTCCCCCAAGCAGTTACACTTTTTATAAAATTGAATTTGAATAATTATATCCTCCTAGGATTTATTTTTTAAAAAGCATTGTGTGTAAGGCAGAATTTGTTATGCTTCATTTAACATTGCTGAAGGAAAGAACATGTATTAAAATATTTTGAGCTGGAGCTTTATTTAGTCAAAGAGAAACTTCAAATACTGATTACTAATTATATTCATAATTTACACTAAAAAATTAGGGAAAGTTGAAAATATATTTGACAAGATTCCAGGTTGGGCATTAACTCCCTGGTAGAATTTTTAAAGTTTGAAGCTGATTATTTTGGGTAGTAACAGTATCAGCAGATGAATCCCGATCTGAGAGGCTGCCTCAGGAGCTCTAGAAAAACAGGGGATCTATTGAGAGTTCTATTTGCATGAGAATACACAAACCTGATTGACAGAGGAACTCAAACACAGGGGCTGAGGTTTTTAAAGAAGTGGTATGGGGAGGGAGAGTCAATACTGCTACCTGAGGCGAACCCCAGCTCGTGGGGTCCGCCACATTGTGGATGGGGGAGAGACATTCACGCAGGCTGCTGAGCCCTGTGGAGGAAAAGGGCGGGTGGCTTCACTCTCAAGGGGAGCAAAAGCCGAGGCCTCTGCCATGACAGGCCTTTATTTCTTTTCTGGGCACCTTGCAGTGATGGTCCTCATTTACTATGCACAAAGGAGCCAATGATGCTAAGAAGAGGGATATTTGCAAATAAAAAGGGAAAAGTAGTTGAACTGGTTACACTCTTCCTTGGAAGGTTTAGCATGGATTTTAGGAAGTTACAGTAAGTACTTGCTGTCTCAGTTCAGGGTGAGGGAGTTTTTAACAAAAGCAAGACTCAAAGCAGCCTAGGCACATTGCAGGCCTGATTCCCCACAGAAGAACCTATCCGTGGGCGTGGGCCCTGTGAATCTACGAGTGGGAACTGGGCCCACACCACACAGAATGGTCTCTTACAGTTACCAACAGGTAAACTTGATAGTTACAGTTCCTAAGCTTACTCTTGGAACCATGGACTTGAACAGGACTTAGTGTTGTGTCCTTTAAATGGTAGTGACTGCAGCCTGATTTCAAGTGCTGTAAATTTAAAGGGCCAGGCGACTGCTTTGGGAGCCTTGTAAAAGGGACAATTTTCCCTCTTCTGTCTGAGATCCATGGTCAAAGTGGTTGAGGTTGAGAGGCATGTATAGTTTTGATAGGAGTTGCTGAAACAGGACCTTGGATGTGTCTGATGTGACACTGTGGAGATCTCTTGACCTTAAAAACAACCTTCAGGTTCCAGCTTGTGATGTCAAGCAGCACCAGCCGATACTTGCACTCACAGGCCCTCCAGGCCTTCCACCCACCTCTGCCCCTCACACCACTGCCGGTAGGCCGTCTTTGGTTTTATCCCATCCCAGATTCTCAGGGGCATCCCTCAGACCTGGTCAGGATGAGGAAGGGGGTTCTTTTACATTGTAGTACTTTACATTAAAGAACTAAACATATAATTTATATCTGAGGGTCAAGATAAAATGTAAACCATGCGCCTGTATTATGGTTTGTCAAAACATCATGTATCTGGAAGTTGCAGCTACTAAGAAAAGGATCTGATGAGTCAGAGTGGGGGTACACAGGCAGTAGTGTTACAGGGTGCGGCCAAGGGGGGACCACAAATGGACATTTAAAATGGGGTCCAGAACTCAAGGTGTTCAGAAAATACCAGGATGTCCTACCCTGCGCCCCAGGTGTGGGTGGGGGAAAGGGACAAATGGAGCAGGCCCATTGAGAGCTGTTTTGCATAGCAGCAGCTCTGCAGCTAACCTCTGGGGTGCGGTTATTTAACATATCTATAACCTTTGGCTGGCTACATAGATATGTTAAGTAGCTATGGCCATGCTCTGAGCCAGGAGGATGGAAGTAACTTCTCCACCAAGATGTAACTGGGGGTGGGGGGCAGGTCCCCCGAGTTACAGCGCCTGCATGGAGATGATTGGCTCCATGACATGGGGCCACACCTGCCCAGACCCACGATGGTGACCAGAAAAGCTGGAAAGGACAGCAGATTGAGGGCAGGTGTGGCCGAGTGTGGGAGGAGTCGGAAGTGGGGCTGCAGAGGAAGATTGGCGCGGGGATTTAAAAGCCCAGGCGCGGCAGCCATAGAGGGGTGAACCTTGTGGCCTCTGGGAGAGTAGAGGGCTCCTGCAGCCCTATAGGAGAGAACCATGCGGCTTTTGGCAGAGTATGGGCTCCCACAGCCCTGTGAGAGAGGACCACGTGGCTGGAGCAGTGGACAGAGGACCACACAGTTTTGCCAGAGTGCAGACCCCCGCAGCTCTGGTAGGAGAGGACTGCGTGGCTTTGAGGTGCTTTTTTGGTTACGCGGCCTGGGAAGCAAGAGAGACTTTGCCTGGAAGAAGGGTGGAAGAACTCTTACCAGTAGGCCATGAGACGGTGCTGCATGGCTTTGGATTAATTGGAGATCCTGCCTGGACAGCGACACAGCTGATGGTGCCGGGAACCGAGGAAGGTTTCCCAGCTGAGCACGGATTACTGGGAAGAACCGGGGGCTGCCTGAGCCAAGGACTTCTATTTCCATTCCTGAGATACAGTACCCCAAACTGGGAAAACGGGGAAGAAAGGACTGTATATGTTTGTGGGTGTTTTAAGGGACTTTGGGATTTGGTAAGGTCACTACCTTAAGTTTGTACAGCACTAAATAAACGTTTCCTTTTCACGAATCTCTGGCATTGAGAGATATCTTTCCTTTAAGGCGGCAGACAAGACAGACCTGAGTCTCTTTCAGTAAGAGTATCATCGTCCCGGGCCCCCCTTGTTTTGCTCTGTAACAGTAGTGGCAAGAAAGCAAAACAGTTCCACAGGGAAAGTGGAAGTCCTTGAGTAATTGCTACCTTTCTTCCCCTCCAGCTCCTCTTCCTGACAAACTTCCTGCCTGCCCCAATTCACTGCATTACGTTGACGAGGCCTGGGGAAACGATGCCGAGGCCTCCTGTGCAGGTTTAGGGTGGGGAGATAGAGTACAACAAAGGCTAACTTTTGTTGAACATTTACCAAACACCAGCTACTGTTCTAGTTGCTACTTGATTTACACTTAGTCTCCACAAAACCCCACAAGTTAGATGACATTGGCCTCATTCGGAAGAATTAGAAACTGAAGCCTAAGTATTCTGTAGATACTATTTGAGCCTGGTTTGAACTTAGGTTCATCCAACTCATGCTATTATCTCAGAATTCTGTGAGGGAACATACCTGTCCCCTTGAGATGTTTGGACACCCTGGAGTTTCAGGAATTACACTTTTGAGGGAGGAGACTCTTACTCTATGTGTGTCTGCATGTGCATGTGGGTGTGATAGCTTTGCTTCATGGGTGGAACTCCAGGGTGTTTTGGAAGGCTGAATTATAGAATGATCACGGCAGATCCGTGACTAAATCTTTACTGATTTATAATATATTCTGGCCAACCAGTGGGAAATAAAATTGATTTTCATTAACGTAGTTACCACAATTTAGGGGAAATTGACAATGTATTTAACTATGGTTCGAAATTTTGCCTTGAAAAAACCCCACCTAAGTTAGGAACGTTTTCTTGAGGACTCTGCATGGTATTATTTTTCAGTCAAGGGCAGTGAAGAGGTAGCAAATGGAATTAAGGAGAATTATTATAGTTTGAGGCAGATCCTATAGATTAGCTGGCTGACTTACATTTGAAGGTCAACTTGAAAGGAAAACTGGAAGTATTGCCATCTTGTTTATGCCTAGCGGGCAGCATAAAGGGAAGGGAGAGCCCTGGCTGGCGTAGCTCAGTGGATTGAGCGCGGGCTGCGAACCAAAGCATCGCAGGTTTGATTCCCAGTCAGGGCACATGCCTAGGTTGCAGGCCATGGCCCCCAGCAACCGCACATGGATGTTTCTCTCTCTCTCTCTTTCTCCCTCCCTCCCTTCCCTCTCTAAAAAAAAAAATAAATAAAATCTTAAAAAAAAAAAAGGGAAGGGAGGAGGACATCAGAAATAACTCCTTATAACAAATTCTTAATATTTGCGTATTTTGTTATATTTTTTCATCATAAAATCTTTAATCTTTTCATTATCAATGGTCATGCATGCATTTTTAAGTGTTTTTTTTTTATAGGGAGAATACATTTTTAATATTATCTAGATTCTCCTGTTTACATTTATGGCCCTAGAAGAATTATTAATCTCTACCTTTCTTTCTCAAATGTGTACCTTTTAGGATGATCAATTATATGGTCACTCTATTTCTTGCACACCTACTATGTGTTAGGCCCTGGAGATAGACACATAAGCAACAAAACAAACATGGTTCACTATCCACAAGGAGCTTATGTTCTAGTGGAATGTCCAGGTCCCTCCTCCAAAAAAAAGTCACAGAAAAAATATAAACTAAAGAATTACAGGGTAATAGGAAAGAATCAAACCAGGCTCTGAGCTAATAATTGAAAATGGAGGAACATTTTTAGTTAGGATAACTAGAAAAAGGCCTGAGGAGGTGACATTTGGCTAGAACCTGAGGGAGGAGGAGTTAGCCACACAGGGTCAGGGGGAGAATATCTCTGGTAGGGGACTGGCAGACGCAAAGGTCCTGAGGCTGTAGTTCTGCGGCATATTTGAGAAACTAAAAGAATACAGTGAGGATGTTGCTTAATAACAAAGAAGACTGGTATAAGGTAATAGACAGAGCAGATCATGCAGAGTCTAGGATTCGGACTATAGTAAGAACCCTGGATCATATTCTAGACATAATAGAGAGTCCTTGAAAGTACTATAAATAATTTGTGTTGTCATTTCTAAGCACAAATTTTCTTTTTAAAAATTGTACAGTATTTAGTTGTTTGTATTTTAATACATAGAAGTGTAGAAATGAAATGATTTGTAGTCTTTCTGCCCAGATAGCCTAATATTTTGATTAAAAAGAAAGTTTAATTTTTACACATTTCAATACACACAGACTTCTCTTTCTACCTCTCATGCTTTAGCATTTTTTCCAAAGTAGTCACTGTTAATTTTTCTTATTTCCTTCAAAATTTTATGTAAATACTAAATTTTTGCATATATAAGGACAAATGGGATCATGTTGATATTATGTTCTATACTTTATATTTTCACTTAATATCAACACTGAATACCTCATTCATACATAAAAACTGCATAATCTATTTTATGGGTATACAATTTTTCCTTCTTAACCTGACCTATTGATTCATATTTTTATAGATTTTCTACTTATGTTTGTATTTTGTTATAACAAACAATACTGCCTCAAATATCCTTGATTATAAATCTTGGGACATTTTTACAAGTGTCATTACTGAGTAATATTATGATATGTTTTTATAATTTTAAACATTGCTGATTTGCTAAGATTCTCTCCTTATCTTTAATCTTGGTTAATAAAATTATGATGTGCCTTGGTGTGTTCCTCCTTGGGTCCAACTTCTTTGGGACTCTCTGAGCTTCCTGGACTTCCTGGAAGTCTATTGCTTTGTCCGATTGGGGAAGTTCCTCATTACTTTTTCAAATAAATTTTCAATTTCTTGCTCTTCCTCTCCTCTTTCTGGTACCCCTATGATTTGAATGTTAGAACATTTAAAGTTGTCCCGGAGGTTCCTAAACCTCTTCTCATATTTTTGAATTCTTGTTTCTTCATTCTGTTCTGACTGAATGTTTCTTTCTTTGTTTGCTCCCAAACCTTTGATTTGAGCCCTGGTTTCCTTCGCATCACTGTTGGTTCCCTGTATACTTTCCTTTATTTCACTTTCATAGCCTTCATTTTTTCCTCTAATTTGTAACCACATTCGACCAGTTCTGCAAGCATCCTGATTGCCAGTGTTTTGAACTGTGCATCTGATAGGTTGGACCATTTTTTTTTTCTGCCTTACATAGTAAGTGGTAGAGTCTTAGGTATTCATGAGGACAGGGCAACCCACGTGGCTGTGTTGTGATGCTATATGTGGGGGAGGTCTGAGAGGGAATAGTGCTGCTTGCTCCACTCTCTGCCAGTTTTCAGTGACTTTCCCCGCTACCCACAATCAAATTGGCCCCTTCTTGTGCTGATTCCCTGCGTGGGTGGGTTTGTATACATCCTAGGACCCTGGGAGTCTCTCCAGCTAACTCTCTTGTGAGGCTGGGAGCTTCTCCCGCTACTGCCTCAACCCCCACAGGTGTTTTCAGTCAGAGGCTTCGAGGCTTTATTTCCCCATGCTGGAACACTGGGTTGCAAGGTCTGTCTGGCTCCCCAGTTGTTCCTCCTGATTTATCTTCATGTGAGTGTGGGACTGCCTGCTCCACCAGGTGCTGCCTGCCACTGTCCTCTAGCTGATGCCTTGCTGTGAGTCCTCTCCACCCCAGCTGCCCATCTCCACTCCTCCTACTGGTCTGGATGACTGTTTCTTCTTTAACTCCTTGGTTGTTGGACTTCCATAAAGTTCAGTTTTCTGGTAGTTTTGATAGTTTTTTTTGTTTAAATTTGTTGTTGTCCTTCTTTTGGTTGTGGGAGGAGGCACAGTATATCTACACCTCCATCTTGGAAGTCTCTCTTGGGTAATTCTTTTCATTATTGATTTATACAAACTCCTTGTGAAGCGACTAACTTGTATTTAAGGAAACTATGCCTCATGATATTGCAACATATGTGTTTTCCCAGCTTGATATTTTGCAGTCCAAAATTTTGATTTTTCAGGTAGTCAAATTTATCAAATTGTTCTTTTTGGCACCTAGATTTTATGCCACAATTAAAAGACATTTTCCATAAATAAATTATAAGCAAATTCAACTTGTATTCATCTGCAATTACTATTTTGAATAGTTTTAAGCCAGAGGTATGGAGTTGAGGAAAACAAGAGTGGATATGGGGAGACTATTTAAGTGGCAATGAAGTGGAAAGAGATGATAAGGGTTGGTTGATATGATAGCAGAGAAGTGGGTATTTTGTAAGATATTTTGGAGACTGTGTTGAGAGGACTTAATTATGTACCAGATGTGGGTTCTGCAGAATATGGAGGAATCATCCAAACAATAGGTTTTTTTTTTACTTCTGCGGTTGGGTGGATGTCATGTTACTCACTGAAATTCAGAAGGTTGGTGTTGGTGGCAGACTTGTTTTGTAAGAGAAAAGCTAGAGTTCTAGTTTAGACATGTAAAGTTTGACTTGTTTAAGAGACGTTTAACTGTAGCTGTTCACTGTTAGGTTGGTAACCAAGTGTGTTAATCTGGAGCTGAGGGGTAAGGTCTGGCTTGGATGGTATTTCAGTCATTGAGATCAACCTGAGAAGAATCTAAGAAACCAACACATCAGTCAGGATAAAGGAAGGAGAAAAAGTCAATACAGGAGGCTGAGAAAAAAATGACTAGAAAAAGAAGAGAAAACCCTAGAGAGTGGTTATGCTGAAGCCAAGGGAGGAGATTCTGTTGATTCCCTGATGGAAGGAGAAGTCAACTGTATGAAAGGCTGGTGAGCAGGCAAGTGATAAAGAACTGGATTCGGTCCATGGACATTATCATCTTCATAGGAAAATCTCAGTAGGGTTGTGGTGTGGAAGATTTGATGGATTGAATTTGGATGGTGAGCACATATTTATTTATATTGTCCCCCATTCTCCAACTCACAGTATCATCACAACACTATCTGCTTTAGATTTATAGGAACAGCCTCATTATGACCTCATTACCCATGATAGGTCTTCATTAGAAGCCTGGCTTTCTTGATGCCCTCTCATGTCCCATAGTCTAATTTTCATAAGCATCTGTGCATCTTTTATTATGTTACCTTCTTCCTTCTCAACCTCTGAAATACTTTCACTGTGTCTGCTGAAAATCACAGTCCATTATTGGCAAAATGTTTTGTATCTTAACCATTTCTCATAACACTTATTTTTCCTCCTTGCTCTAACGGAAACCTGGCCCTCCCAGAGGACCCTACTTTCCCTGAAGTCATCCTAAATGATGGCTGTTATTACTCCCAAAACCCTGCCAGGCCTGGAGATGGGATGGTTGACCTTGTTGTTCTCCCTTGGTATTTTCAGACCACACTCACTCTTCTAAAATTTTTTACCTTTGACTCTCATGCCATTAGGTTACATTACCTATTACTACTTGTTCCTTTCTTCTTCACACTCCTAAGCATTTCCCCTTATTTTCCCATCATTTTATCTTCTGTCTAAATGGAACTCTCTAATATGACTCATTATAATTCTTGGTTTATTTTTAAAAATAAGCCTGATCCTTTAAATAACTGTACTGTCATTCCTTGAAGTTATTTCTTCCAATGCCCTCCACTCTATCTGAGCAGTGCATTCCCGCAGGCGTATCCTAGAGCATGTGACGTCAGCACCTGCAACCTGTCCATCATGTCTGCCAATTGCATCCGCTTTTCCTTTTCACTCCTGTTAGTGCTCCACTCCTAACAATTCATTAGTCCTAACAGAATATCCAGTCCAATGATTAGGTTTATCTCTTTTTTACTGATCTTCACCCTCTTGCTGCCTTCCTTTTCCTCTTTACTCAGCTTATATTTTATGGCTGATTATTATAATCACTCCCTAGTATGCTCTGACTCTCTTAACTGTCTTGTGAAATTCATGGCCGTGAAACACAAGCATTCCCTTAACACTGCTCGGCTCTCTTCCTGTATTTTCCTAGTTATGTTCACTCTAATGTCACCTTAAACACCTAATATCACCTTCCTAAAACTACACTTGGCTCATGAAACATTTTACTTAACTAAAAAACTGTAGCCCTCAGACAAGACCTTACACTTCCATTCTCACACTAACTACCACCACCACTGGCACCCACATTTTCTGCTCTCTCTCTTGTTATAAATGACATATTCAGAGCAATACCTGTCTTGCCAGTTGGTTATTATGCACCTCTTTTACCCCTCTCACCCACTGAGAAAAATTTCTCCAGTTTTTCCACTTCTCTCCTACATTATAAAATTTCACTCTTTACTCATCTGAATGCAAACATAGCATTATTTACCCTTTAGAAAAACACAAAAAAGAAAACAAACAAAAAAAAACCCGATACAGACATTTATTTGCAACCCTTCTTTAAGGAGCTCCTCACACTAGTTATTTATACTCACCATTTTCACCGTTTCCAATTACTCTCTCCTTCTCTCTTACACCGATTCCAGTTATGCCTTCACCCCTACTACTTCACCGAGTTACTCTGGTCAAGGTCACCAATAACCTTCCTGTTGCCTGACTCAGTAGTCAATTCTTATTCTTCATTTTGCTTGAATTTTCATCAGCATTTGAAATCATTCACTCTCTTCTGCTTCTTATACGTTTCTCATTTGTCCCCCAGCACACCACACCATCTGGGTTTTCTAACTCCTTCACAAGGCATTCTTTATGGTCTCTTGGCTGAATCCTCTTTTCTCTTTGACCTCTTACTATTGGACTATCTCATGGCTCAGTCCTTTGTCCTTTTTATTTTTGATGTACATTTATTTCTTTGGTAATCTTTTGGTAGTACTAATTCCCTGTTGTATGCCTCCAATCCAAACCCCTCTCCTAAACTTTAGAAATGTATACAATTATCTACTTCTCATGTACTCTTAGAGACTTCCTACTCAGCCATCCGGAACTGAACTCATTGTTCTCCCAAACCTGATCCTCCTGAAGCTTTCCTTATTCCCATCACCAGCAGCACTGTCTTTTCCTGCAACAGCTCAACCCAAGTGAAGTTATTCTTTTCTTCTTTTCAATCCCCAGATCCAATCTCTCAGGATTTTTTTTTTTATTCTGCCTTCAAAATACATCCAGGATCAGACCCTGTCTCACTGCGCCCAGTGCCACTAGCATTGTGTTTCCACAGATTATTAATATAGCCTCCGAGTAAATCTCCTTATTTCCTTCTTCCCCAACCCCCTCCCACAGTCCGTCCTTAACAGAGCAACTAGAGTAACCCTTTAGAACTTTAGTCAGATTATATCACTACTCTGCTTAAAACCATCAGTGCCCCCCATTCTTATGATATCCATCAAGACCCTACATGATCTGCACACCCAACTCCTCCCTTTACCTTCTTGACCTGCTTTCTTACTATTTGGGTCTTATCTTACTCTGTCTGGCCAAGTAGCTTCCATTATGTTCCTTGATTTCTTCAGACATGTCTAAGTTCCTCACCTCCTTCATAGTTTTCTTTGAATGCTAATAAGGCCTACCCATACAGCCCTATTAAAAATGACAATCCAGCCCTGGCTGGCGTAGCTCAGTGGATTGAGCGCGGGCTGAGAACCAAAGCATCGCAGGTTCGATTCCCAGTCAGGGCACATGCCTGGGTTGCAGGCCATGGCCCCCAGCAACCACACATTGATGTTTCTCTCTCTCTCTCTCTTTCTTCCTCCCTTCCCTCTCTAAAAATAAAAAATATAATAATAAAAAAAAACTTTAAAAAATGACAATCTCTTTACCTCACTGTCCCTTTCATCCTACTCTATATTTTCTCCCACATTACACTTAACACACTCCAACATGCCCTGCATAGTTACTCACCTCTTTATTATAACTATTGTTTATTTACTCTTTCTTCCTGTTACAATATACCCTTCAAAAAGGCAGGGGCTTAGTTTTGTTCTTTGTTGTATCACAAGAAATTAAAATAGTGCCCAGCACACTGTCAATGTTCAATAAATATTTTTGAGTGATTGAATAATATTTTTTTTATTTATTTATTTTTAGAGAGGGAAGGGAGCGGGGTGGGGGAGAGAGAGAGAGAAAGAGAGAGAGAGAAACATCAATGTGCGGTTGCTGGTAGACATGGCCTGCAACCCAGGCATGTGCCCTGACTGGGAATTGAACCTGTGATGCCTGGTTTGCAGCCCGCACTCAATCCACTGAGCTACACCAGCCAGGGCTGAGTGATTGAATAATATTTTTGAATGAATAAATAAATAGTTCCAAAGTTACCAGTAACTAGCAGAGTCAGGGTCCCATTGTTATGGTAGATGTTTTAGCTTGAGCTCTTTCTTAATCAGTCAATTCTAATCCCTTTCAGACCCTGTATTAGACAAGGAATAGATGGTACATGTACAAAGGCAAGAGAAATTGGCCCGGACATTTAGTACTCTGTAAGGCATGGTCAATGGGTCTACTTATCATTCATAAAATCTCAAAAATATACTAGTCTCTCCAGAGTCTATTCACTGCAATCAATACTACAAGCCACATTATTAGAGAATTATGATGGCAGCATTGAGTCCTGAAGTGCTTTGACATACAGCCAAAGATGTAGGCAAGAGAAGCCAAAAGAAGGTTCACTGTCCCTTTTCAATCTTCATGATTGGTTAAGCATTATCGGTGAATTTGAGATCTACCTAAATTATTTTGTTGACTGGAAAGAGAGAAAAATGAATAGTATTCAACATTGTGAGTCTGTGATTAAACTAATCCAAATGGTTCTGGAAGACTGTGTAGACTAGATACAACTCCATTCTTTCCCCCTTTAAAAAGGCCATGATGATGATGACAGTGATAGTTATATCAATAGTGATGAGAAATGATTCAGTTCTGCCTTTTAGTTAGATAGCTAGAAAAAATGGTATATTTAAATATTTCTCATATGTCAAGAGAGGCTGTGTTTTCTTTCACACTGTCTTTGAAGATTAGACAGTGATTTATTATTTTTGAAATAAGTCTGGTAACATTTTAGAAGTAGAAATGTTTCCAAGTTAATTCCTAGGGTTCTAATCTCTATTCTTCTAGCAACTTTGGGTACATATATCCATGTGTGATAGAGGAGATGGCATATAAGTTGGTGGTACTTACTGAGAACAGAATATACAGGGTGGGGCAAAAGTAGGTTTACAGTTGTGTGGAAAATCATACAATAATTAGTAAATAATAACAGAAGAAGAAACTCACAATTGTAAACCTACTTTCACTCCACCCTGCATTTGTTACCATCTCTGTTCTAAAATACCTTATAATTCACTAATTAATATTTAAGAATTTATATGTTCCCTGTGGGTAAAATTTTTGTTGTTATTCACAGAATACTTGCTTGCAATGTGAGAGTCACTTAGTTGAAGAGCTGGAAGGGGTGTGTGTGAGTGTGTGTGTGTGTGTGTGTGTGTGTGTATGTTGGGGAAGAGCTGCCAGAGCACATGTTTGGAACTTAGAATGTGTCAGGGAGAGCAAATCTGGGTGGAAACCTATAAAAGAGGTCTTCAAAAATCACTGTAATATTGGAGGGGTACTAGACTTAATAGGGTAGATTGCTTTGTAAGTTATATGAATGTTTAATTACTATGCTGTACACCATAAACTAACATAATATTGTATGTGAACTATAACTGAAAAAATTTAAAAATTATTAAAAAAGGAATGAAAGGAAAAAATCACTATGAGGTTAGCTGGTGGTGTTAGAGGCTCCTGCTGATAGAAGATTCTAGAATTTTTGATGTGAGAGAGAAGGGAAAGGACATCTTTAATACATACTTGTTGAATAAATAGATGATTTTTGTGTCAATGAAAGAACGAATGATTGCGCATTCTCTGAGTCCAGAGGGTGGCACTAAAAATTATCTAACTCATTCTTCAAGACGCCTGTGGGTGTGCATTTCAGAAACCACTGGTGATCCAATTGGGTCTTTTGAAAGTGAACAGTACACTTTTAAGAGAAGATCAACCTCTATTTTTTACCCTCAACTCTATGGAAACCATCTTGCTATTGACTTTTACCTTAAAATATTTTTCTTTGTTAAGATTTTTAAAATTTCTTTATTCCAGACTTGCAAGTCAGAGACAATCAACTTCAACTTAATAAGTTTAAGTTGACCTACCTTGCAGGCAGTGGCTGGAAGGAAAGTAACTTTAAAAGTCTTTCTGTCGTGGATTTTAAAAGTTGTTTCTTACCTTTACAAATGGTGATTTGGTGCTTTGAGGCTAAAATATAAAATGAATTTAATGTTCATTTTTTCTTGATGTGGGAATTTAAAAAAAGATGCTTGTAATTAATGTTTATGCTATTGTTGTTCTTCTTCTCCCTCACCATGCGTAAATGAACTTTTATACACCTTTAGTCTTATGTTGGTGTAGGAAGAGGGGATAGATTCTTAGGGTTTGTAGTGGAAGTAAGCGACAACCAGGACCTAGTCAGTTTGTTGTTTTGTACACCCACAAACCTAAAGTTTATCTTAGAGTTTCATCTGGTTATGACACTTCATTTTGTAGGAGAGTCGTTCTGTGTGGTGTGGGCCCAGCTCCCACTCAGAGATGCACGGGACCCATGCCACGGATAGGTTCTCCCATGGGGAATCAGGCCTGCAATGTGCCTAGGCCGCTTTGAGTCTTGCTTTTGCTAAAAAATTCCCTCACCCTGAGTTGAGGACATTTACTGCAAAGTAACTTCCTACAATCCATGCTAAACCTTCCAAGGATGAGTGTAACTGGTTAAACCACTTTTCCCTTTTCATTTGCAAATATCCCTCTTCTATGATGTGATTAGCGGCATTGGCTCCTTTGTTTTCTGTAAAAGGTAACCACCTAAAGCGAACCTGTGCACAGTAAATGAGGACCGTCATGTAATGTGCTCCACCAGACTCGGTAGTCCGTGTGAATGTCTCATTCCATCCATACGATACGGACACTGCGGGCCAGTGTCTGCATCATCATTTGGGCTAATTTGAGTGTCCTGCTATAGGTAAAGTGAAGTGAAAGACTTGAACTTGAATAGAGCTCTGTCAAATTCTTAATAATCTGCCATAGTTCTAGTCCAGAGCTGAATATTTATGCATCCAGAATTTTATTTATCCCAGAGCTATTACATTTTAGTTCTGTCTTAGTTACTAAGACAACTCCTTCTTAAATAAGGCAAGTTTCAGTTTAAGTCTGAGGATGTTTGAATATGTTTTGCTAAGCATTTTGAACAAAGGGTATATTAGGGTTCTCCAGAGAAACAGAACCAAGAGGAGAATATATATATATAAAGAGATATATAAGGAATTAGCTCATATGATTGTGGAGGCTGGAAAGTCCCAAGATCTGCAGTTGGCAAGCTGTAGACTCACAAATGCTGATGGTGTAGTTTCAATTTGAAAGTGGGCAGGTTTGAGATTACAGAAGAGCTGACGTTTCTGTTTGAGTCTGAGGGAGAAAAAAACAATATCCCAGTTCAAAGACAGTAAGGCAGGAGGAATATCCTTTTATATGGGTGTGGGAGGGGTCATTGTTTTGTTCTAGTCAGGCTGATCATTTGTGGCCCACCCACATGAGGGAGCACAATGTGTTACTCAACCCACCAATTTAAATGTTAAACTCATCCCTAAACCCCCTCAGAGAACATTCCTAATAATGTTGTACCAAATGTCTGAGCACCCCACGTGTTCTGTCAAGTTGACACATAAAATTAACTAATACAAGCCCTGACTAGGTGGTCTGGTTGGTTGGAGCATTGTCCCATACACCAAAAGACTGTGGGTTCGATTCCTGGTCCCGGCACATACCTAGGTTGTAGGTTCCATCCTCAGTTTGGGTGCCTACAGGAGGCAACCAATCCATGTTTCTCTCCAATAATGACGTTTCTTTCTCTTTCTCTCCCACTTCCTCTCTCTCTGAAATCAATACATGTATCCTTTGGTGAGGATTAAAAATACAAAATAGCTAACACAAGTCCACCCCTTGTCAACTGGGCTACCGAATACATTTCCTTAAACTATACTTAATGTCCAAATGAAGATGATAACAGTCAGAGTTCTGCTTAACATGATATAACAACCACATGTATGGGTTCAATGTCATGGACTGGCTCTTCGTGATCTCATTCCCCCCAATTCATCTGTTGAAGCCCAGATCCCCAGTGCGACTGTGTTTGGAGATGGGGCTTCTAAGGAAGTAATCAAGGTTAAATGAGGTTGTAAGGGTGGGGCCCTGATCAGGTAGGATTAATGCCCTTGAGATGCTAGAACATTCTCTTACAGTTTCTCTCTGTGTGCATGCACCAAGGAAAGGCCATGTGAGTACATGGTGAGAAGGCAGCCAATCACAAGTTGGGAGGTGGCCCTCACTAGAAACCCAATAGGTCAGAACCTTGATATTAGACTTTCAGCCTCTGAAACCGTGAGAAAATAAACTTCTGTTATTTAAGCAACCCAGATTATGGTATTTTTGTGTGGCACCCCAAGCAGACTAAGACAAAGGAAACTTGTGGATGGAGAGAAAATCTGATCTCCAAGCTTCTTGTTATCAGGGGTATTATTTTTTTAAAGCATATTCATTGCAGGTTTCATGACACATTTTAAATGACATCAGTTATTAACTGTGATTGTGATTCCTCACCAGAGCAATGGTGAGGAATAGAGAAATCCTTTTGGAGCAAGTGTTTCTATCTGCACATTGAACAAAATAGTAAGTGGGTAATGAATGAATCTTTTCAAATGAAAAAAGAGCATTTATAAAGAAAATAGTTCATAGAAAAAAATTTACAATTGTATTCACATTGTATTCACATATATACTTTACAAATTACTCAAAATAAACATATAACAGAAATGACCTTAATTATCTCCCAGATGAGGAGAGTTACATAATTTATGGTTCATTTCCTTAGTGGAATCTTATATGATAATCAAATATGGCAGTTGTGAATGCCACTTGGAAAAATGTTTATCATTTATGTTATATGAAAATATATACAATGTATTCTGCTGTGATTATACTCACATAAATTGTGCACGCATATCAACAAGGCCTCTTGATTTGTTTTCTGGTAATTCTATACTAGCAGTGCTTTTAAAATAATGTTTAAAATAATGTTCACTTAATGACAAAAGTGCCTCTCACAGCTGCCAGTGTCTGTCGTGTCCTGCAGCCCGTTCTTTATCATCCTCACGTGGGTTACAGGTCCCTTTGTCTTGGTGAGCCAGGTGACATGCATGCGCCAGAGATCTGAGCTTGGCTTCACTGGAGTCACACTGAATGTTTGGCTAAATATTTTTCTACTCTGTTTAAATCATTCACATTAAGACCTTTCTCCAAAGAGCAGAGCTTTCCTTTTTCCCTCTGCAGAAGCACAAGTTATGTTGAAGGGAAGGAAATGTGGATTAAAATGTTTGGTTAAAGTAGTTAGGTGGAAGAAAACTTTGAAAAACTGAAATGACATTTGGAATCATAAACTTCATGGTTAAAGGGACCATGGTCAACTTTGGCGTTAGATGATTACTTCTTAGCAAAATAATTGCCTCACACTACCATCCTTTCACACTCATGCACAGACTATTTTAAGTGCTTGTAAATGACTCAGTATGTCCTTGGAGTTTATTGACTATAATATTAAAGAGGTCATGAACTGTCTTTAATGGCCATTCTAGGCCCTTCTTGCATGCTATTTATTATTGTCCCACCTGAGAGGTCACTTGGTTCCTGGCATTAGCTTCAGGCCATCAGTGCCACAGGGATCTTTCAAACGAAACTTAGGAACTGGACAAGGAGACTGGGTGAGAGGGTACGGAGAACATTGCTGCACAGGTAATGTAAGTCCAGACAGTGAATGTGCCAAGTGTCCATTAACTTTACAGTCTTTAGTGCCTGTTTATGGAACAAAAAACGTTCTGTCTGCCTAAAAAGAAAGCTAGAAAGTCCCTGACGATAAAGTATGATAAATGTGAGCCTTTCTTCTCAGAGTTTTCCTAGTCATATCATCTATTTGTCATTTTCATAGATTTGTAGCCTAATTATTTCTTTGGCAAAATTTCCTTCTCAGGAACATTCTCCTTCATATATTCTGACATTTTTCTCTCTGACATTAAGTGCATGGGGAAGAGAACTCCCTGATATTATACCTTCTGGACATCTCAGGCACTATGCCAGGCCCTTGACACACTCATTCAACTGATCATTAAACAAATATCAATGAGATCAAGCACCAATTCAACAAATACTTATTACATTTCTGTTAGGTTCTGGGCACTGTTCTGGAGCTGGGGATACAGTGGCGGGCACGGCAGACAAGACCAGATTGGACAGACACTTAGGTTGCTTCCATAAATGTTTATGAATAATGCTTCAAAGACTTTAGATTTTCATTTCCTAATAAGAGTGGGAGGCAGGTTCTACAGGAGTGTCTAGGGATGGTCATGGAGAGGAGGCCCAGATGGAACCTATCCTTTTGCTTGCTATGCTTGGCCTCATGGTCAAACTCCGTGGAGAGAAGGCTCCAGGCAGGTGCTACAGAACCTCTTTTAGCAAAAGATATCTGTGAAACCTGGGGGTATAAACTGTGCTCCAACCCAGGTGGGCGGGATGGGTGCCCAGATCTAGCTCTACAGAACTTGCTGACCACAAGCGTAAACACCCTGAGGAAACTTTTCTCAGCTGTTGAGCTGCTAGGATTTGCATTATTATTACTGATGTCCTGTCATCTAGAGGCAGACAGGTGGATAAGAACTAAAAACATTTAAGCATAAATCAGGTACTTCCTGTACATTGTAAACTGTGCTACATAATAGAAGATTTTTTTTTTTTCAGGGATGAGAAAGCAAGGTAAGACAGCTAAATTAGATGTCTAAACTAATTTTAAGAGACATCCTGATTCCAGAAAATTTAAAATGTGGGAGAAAAAATGTTTCTTAGCCTTATATGTAAGCAAGAAGATAAGGTATGTAATATGGTATTCCAAATATAATGGTATATTTCACTGGTAACAACTCTATTGTATGACTTTCCAGCAAAAGCTTTGAACTCCAAGACATCTGCGTTTGTATCTTGGTTGTTCATCTGCTGTAAGTTACTTAAGGATTTATTTAGGCACCCTGCATCTCTGCTTTCTCTTTAGTAAACTGAGATAATAATGATTAACTAAGTAAGCATCATAAGAGATAGTTCTTGTAAAGCATTTAGCAGACCTAATGGCACACGGTAGGAACTTTATGATATGTGATTTATAATAAGAGATATGCATTTGTTTTTCCTTCCAATTTCTGATACGGAGCTCCTAAAACCCTTGGAATTTTCTAAGATAGCAATAAAGGTGTCTGTTGTTTATTATTAAGGTGACTTTTGGACTACACCTAAGGATGGGGGCTGATTACTCAGATAACCAATCCTGTGATAGGAGAGTTTGGAACTGTAAGTATTACCCCTACCCCCAACTCACCTCCAGGAGGAAAAAGGGTCTGGAGGTTGAATCAATTACCAAAAGACTAATTTAATCAATTGTGCCTACATAATGAAGCCTCCATAAAATAAGGGAAGCCTCCTTATTTCTGCTGTTATCCCCCATGCCCTCCCCTCTGGTCACTGTCAGTTAGTTCTTTATTTCCATGTCCATCATTCTATTTTTCTCTCTTGTTTGTTTTGTTGATTAGGTTCCACTTATAGGTGAGATCATATTGCATCTGTCTTTCACCAACTGGCTTGTTTAACTTAGCATAATGCTCTCCAGTTCCATCCATGCTGTCTGAAAGGGAAGGAGCTCCTTCTTTCTTCCTGCTGCATAAATTTGGTGTTTCAGGGTTCTTAGGGTATAATCTCAACAGTGGAATTGCTGGGTCAAAAGGTGGTTCAATTTTTAGGGGTTTTTTTGTGTGTGTGGAAATCCATACTGTTTTCCACAGGGACTGCACCAGTCTACATTCCTACCAACAGTGTATTGGGTTCCCTTTTCTCCACATCCTCTCCAGCATTTGTTGTTTGTTGATTTGTTAATGATGGTCATTCTGACTGGTGTGAAATGGTATCTAATTGTGTTTTAATTTGCATCTATCTGATGGCTAGTGATGCTGAGCATCCTTTCATATGTCTGTGGTCCCTCTGTATGTCCTCCTTGGAGAAATGCCTGTTCAGGACTTTAGCCCATTTTTTAATTGGATTGTTTGTCTTGCTGGCATGGAGTTGTGTGTGTTCTTTATATATTTTGGAGATCATACCCTTGTCCAAGGTACCATTTGCAAATATATTTTCCTGTACGATTGGTTCTCTTTTCATTTTGCTGATGTTTTCTTTAGCCATGCAGAAGCTTTTAATTTGATGAAGTCCCATTTGTTTATCTTTCCTTTATGTCCCTTGATCTGGGGGACATATCAGTGAAAATATTGCTGCGTGGATTACCTGAGACTTTCCTGCCTGTGTTCTCCTCTAGGACTTCCATAGTGCTGTGACTTATATTGAAGTCTTTTATCCATCTTGAGTTTTTTTTTGTGTGTGTGGTATAAGTTGGTGGTCAAGTTTCATTTTTTTGCATGTAGCTGTCTAGATGTCCCAACACCATTTGTTGAAGAGGCTATTTTTACTCCATTTTGTGTACTACCACCTTTGTTGTATATTAATTGACCATAGAGACATGAATTTATTTCTGGGCTCAGTCTTCCGTTCCATTAATCTCTGTGTCTGTTCTTATGCCAGAACCAGACTGTTTGGATTACCATGGCCTTGTGATATAGTTTTATATCAAGTATTGTGATCCCTCTTACTTTGTTTTTCTTTCTCAAAATTGACATGGCTATTCGAGGTTGTTTATGGTTCCATATTAATTTTTGAAATGTTTGTTCTATATCTGTGAAATAAGTCATTGGTATTTTAATAGAGATTGCATTGAATCTATAAATTGCTTTGGGTAGTATGGGCTTTTTGATGATATAAATTCTTTCAATCCATGATCACAGTATCTGCTTCCATATTTGTGTCTTCCTTAATATCTTTCTTCAGTGTTGTGTAGTGCTCCGAGTAAAGGTCTTTTACCTCCTTAGTTAGGTTTATTCCTAATACTTTATTTTTCTTGTTACTATAGCAAATGGGATTCTTTTCCTAATCTCTGTTTCTGATATTTCATTGTTATGCCTTTGATTTCTGATTATTGACTTTGTATCTCCCAGTTTTGCCATGTTCACATATTAGGATGAGTAGATTTTTGGTGGAGTCTGTAGAGTTTTCTATGTACACTATTATGTCATCTGCAAACAATGACAGCTTTACTTCTGTCTTCCAATTTGTATGCCTTTTATTTCTTTTTCTTGTCTGATTACTGTATCTAGGATTTCCAATACTATGCTGAATAGAAGTGGTGAAAGCAGACATCCTTCTTATTCCTGATCTTAGTGGGAAAACCTTAGTTTTTGCCCATTGAGTATGATGTTGGCTGTAGGTTTCTCGTATATGGCTTGTACTATGTTGAGGTATGCTCCTTCTACTCCCACTTGACTGAGTGTTTTTATCATAAATGGATGCTGTACCTTATCAAATCCTTTTCTTGCATCAATTGATATGATCCTGTGATTTTTGTCTTTCCTTTTGTTTATGTGATGTATTATGTTTATTGATTTACAAATATTGTACCATCATTGCATCCCTAGGATGAATCCAATTGATCATTGTGTATGATCTTTTTAATATATTGCTGGATGTGGTTTGCCAATATTTCATTGAGGATTTTAGTGTTTATGTTTATCTGCGATGTTGGCCTGTAGTTTTCTTTCTTTGTTGTATCTTTATCTCATTTTGGGACTAGGATGTGCTTGTCTCATAAAAAGAATTTGGGAGTCTTTCCTCTTGGATTTTTTGAATAGTCTGAGAAGGATAGGGGTTAACTCTTCCTCAAATGTATTGTAAAATTTTCCTGTGCAACAGTGTGGTTCAGGGCTTTTGCGTGCCAGGAACTTTTTGATTACTGCTTCAATTTCACCAGCTGTTATAGGTCTGTTCAGGCTTCATTCAGTTTGGGGACATTATATTTTTCTAGAAATTTGTCCATTTTATCCAGGTTTTCAAATTTCTTGGCATATAGTTGTTCATAGTAATTTCTTACAATCCTTTGTATTTCTGTGGTGTCAGTTGTAATTTCTCCTCTTTCATTTCTGATTTTATTTATTTGGGTCCTCTTTCTTTATTTCTTGATGAGTCCACTTAAAGGCTTGTTGATTTTGTGTATCTTTTTAAAGAACCACCGCCTGGATTTATTGATCCTTAGAATTGTGCTTTTAGTCTCTATGTCATTTAATTCTGCTCTGATTTTGATTATTCCCTTCCTTCTACTTGGTCTGGGCCTTGTTTGTTGTTTTCCCTTCAGTTCTTGTAGGTGTAGGGTTAGGATTTTAGTTTGAATGTTTCTATCTTTTTTAGGTAGGCCTGTATTGCTATGAACTTCCCTCTCAGGACTGCCTTCACTGTGTCCCATAAGTTTTGGACTGTTGTGTGTTCATTTTCATTTGTTTCCAGAAGCTTTTTAATTTCTTTCTTGATCTTATTCTTAACCCATTCATTGTTTAATAGCATGCTATTCAGTCTCCAAGAATTTGAATGTTTTTGAGTTTTTTCCTTGAGGTTGGTTTCTAGTTTTAAGCCCTTGTGGTCTGAGTAAATACTTGATATGATTTCAGTTTTCTTGAATTTGTTGAGGCTTGTTTTGTGTCCCATCATGTGGTCTATCTTTGAAAATGTTCCATGTGCATTTGAAAAGAATGTATATTTTGCTTGTTTGGGATGAAAAGTTCTATATGTATCAGTTAAGCCCATTTGATCTAGTGTGTTGTTCAGTGGCACGATATCCTGGTTGATATTTTGTTTGGAAGATCTCTCCATTTTTCAGTGGGGTGTTAAAATTCCATACTATAATTGTGTTGCTGTCAATATCTTTTTTGAAGTCCTCCAAAATTTTCCTTATATATATTGGTACTCCTATGTTAGGTTCATATATGTTTATAATGTTTATGTCTTCTTGATGAATTCTTCCCTTGAGTCTATGAAGTGTCCTTCTGTGTCTCTTTTTATGGCCTTTGTTTTGAAGTCTATTTTGTCTGATACAAGTTTTGCTACTCCAGCTTTTTTTTTTCCTGTCCAGTTGCTTGGAATGTTTTTTTCCCCAACCCTTAACCCTTAGTCTGTGTAGGTCTTTTATTGTCTAGTAGGTTTCTTGTAAGCAGCATATGTGTGGGTCATATTTTCCTATCCAATCAGGTATGCTATGTCTTCTAAAAAATATTTTATTTATATTAATTTTATTTTCTTACAGAAGGGAAGGGAGGGAGAAAGAGGGAGAGAAACATCAATGTGTGGTTGCCTCTCACACGCTCCTACTGGGGACCTGGTCTGCAACACAGGCTGGTGCACTAGACTGGGAATCAAACCAGTGACTCTTTGTTTCCTGGGCTGGCACTCAATCCACTGAGGCACAGCAGCCAGGGCTCCCCTATGTCTTTTGATTAGGGCATTTAATTCATTTATATTGAAGGTTATTATTGATATGTACTTATTCATTGCCATTTTTCCCCATTGTAACTGTGTTCCACTCTCTCTTTATCTTTATCTTCTTAAAGCAGTCCCTTTATCATATCTTGCAATTTTGGTTTGGAGGTACAGTCTTTTAGCCTTCTTTTGTACGGGAAACTCCTTATTTCACCTTTCATTTTAATTGAGAGCCTTGCTGGGTAGACTAGTCTTCATTGCAGGCCTTTGCTTTTTATTACTTGGAATATTTCTTGCCATTCCTTTCTGGCTTGTAATGTTTCTGTTGAGGAGTCAGCTGCTAGCCTTGTTGGAGCTCTTTTGTATGTTATTTCCTGTTTCTACCTTGCTGCCTTTAAGGTTCTCTCCTTGTCTTGGAATTTTGTCAATTTAATTATGATGTGTCTTAGAGTGGGCTTAGTTGGGTTCATCCTGATTGGGATCCTCTGTGCTTTCTAGACTTCTGTGACTTTTTCTTTCATCAAATTAGGGAAGTTTTCCATCATTACTTTTTCAAATAGGTTTTCTATCCTTTTCTCCTCTTCTTCTGGTATCCCTATTACACAAATATTATTACATTTCATGTTGTCCTGCAGTTCTTTTAAACCCTCTTTGTTATTTTTGAGTCTTTTTTCCTTTTCTTGATCTTTCTGGGAGTTTTTTTTCTACCTTGTCCTCCAGCTCACTGATTCAATCCTCTGCTTCATATAGCCTGCTTTTGATTTTTTTCTACTGTGTTCTCTAATTCAGAAGTTATATTCTTAATTTCCTCCTGGTTCTTGTTGATACTCCCTATGTTATTGTTCATGGTGATATAGTTCACAGTAAGTTCCTTGTAGCTTCCTTCTAGTTTTTGGTAATTTTCACTGAACTCATTGAACTTCTGTATAACCATTGTTTTGAAATCAGTATCTGATAGTTGA
This sequence comes from Tonatia bakeri, assembly GCA_004024845.1. NCBI lineage: Eukaryota > Metazoa > Chordata > Mammalia > Chiroptera > Phyllostomidae > Tonatia > Tonatia bakeri. The sequence goes on from PVIA01005400.1 coordinate 96,380, forward strand.
CTTGTCTCTATTTCATTAGCACTCTTTCTGAGGATTCCTCCTTTCCTTTATATTGGGGGTTGTTTCTTTGTCTTCCCATTTTTTGGGAGACTCTTCTTGCTTTTTTGTGCTTCTTAAATTGATCTATTTTGACTCCCTGTCTTTGTGGTGTGAACTTCTATGGTAGGAGACCTGTGTGATGCAGTGGTGCAGTCTCCTTAATCTCCTAAACTTGATGTTCTTAGGATGCCCTTTATGCTGTTTATGTTGGCTTTCTGGATGTAATTGGGTTTTGGTTGTTGGGTCATTCTTTAGTGGATCCTTCCGTCTAGCTGGTTGACTGAGGGTCACTCCACCCATCATGTCTTCTTTGGTATTGTGCAGGAGTTGCTGCCATAAAAACCCCACCAAGCCCAGGGAACAAACTTACACACACAAAAATCACTCCCTCCCACAATCCCCTTGTCAACAGCAAATGAACCAGTATTAATAAGGGTATAAAGAGGTTAAGACTATTATAAGAAATTAAAGCAAATATGAAATTACCCACTGAAAGAAAAATGATTTTGAGAGGATAGAGGGAGGAGCACTGATCAGAACAGTGAATCAGAGAAACATGAAGAGAGAAAGTACGATTTGCATCGTAAATAAAAAAGGGAGTGAAGAAGGTGGAATGGAGTAAGAGAGGGGAAGCATATAGTATTAGGTTTAAACAGAAAATAAAATAAAATAAAGTGAGAAAGAAAAAGAAAAGGAAAAAAAATCAATGATTAATAAAAAAATAGGAACCAAATTGGAGAGAAAGATCCACCTGAGGACTATCAACAATAAATGATTTAAAATTAATATAGGTGGGATGGGAATAAGAGGGAAAAAAGAAAGAAAGAAAACCTTAAGAGATCTCTAGAGGGAAGGGAAGTGATTTTGACATGATAGAAGGAGAAGGAATACTAAAAGTGAGGCATGGAAACCAGGCTAAGACAGGGAAAATTAAAATTTGAGGCAAAAAAGAGCAGGAGATGGGGAATGGTTAAATTTGAAATACAAAATTAGTGAAGACCTAGAGATAAATTTGAAAAAAGTGCAACAACAACTACCCTATACACAACCAACGTGCAAAAGTTGCTAAAGGCAGAGAGAGAACACTGGTATTTTAAGAGAGAGAAAAAGAGAGAGATTACCTTTGCCCAGAATATTGTTTTTGGAAGGATGGACAGTGGAGAAATAGTAAGAGTGCAGAAATAGTAAGAGTGCGGAATGAAAACAAGTTATAGCAAAAGAGAAAACAAAATATAAAACAAAAACAGTAAGAGGAAAGAAGAAGATAAAATGGGGTATGAGAAGGGAGAGGCAAAATATGTGAATTGAAATAAACTATAGTATAAAATCTAGTGACTTAATATGTACAATCTTGGAGGACAAGAAATGAATGTTATAAAGCTATGCAAGAAAGAAAATATTGCAAATCATGAGGAAGACCATAGTGGGCTTCATTTTGGTAGTGTCTAGCATTTACCACTGTTTTTTTCTTTCTGGATCCTCCTCTGGTGATATCAGATGGTGACCCTGTCTGGCCATAGGCAGCCTGTTTGAGACTTCCAGGGATCTACTGTCTGGGGCTGTCTCCTTCAGTTCTTAATCTGGTAACTCTGCACTCAGCAGTCAGGTTTAAGCACCACAGCCGGGGAAGAATCCCTCTTGGGGTTAAGGCTGTTGTTTCCCCTCAGGCTTCTGCTACTCTTAGGGGAGTGGTCTGCCTGAGCAAGATGGCTGCTGCAGTATTGGGGGTGACTCAGCACTGGGATCCCGGCTGCCACTCTCTCAGTTTTCTCCTCAAAGCCTCCATCCTCAGTCTCTCCTCATGTGTCCCTAGTCCACGCTGCCCCCTGCTTTGCTAGAGTCCAGGGTAAGTGGCTACAAGTGAAAATTTGTGCACTGGTCCTTTAAAGGGCTCTTTGCATCTCCAGCTGGGCTCTGGTTAGGCTGGGGAGCCCAACCTAGAGTTTAGACTCCACACTTATCAGGGGGTCCCCTCTGGCCACTTAAATGTCCCTCTGGCACTTTAGCTGCTTCCCGTGGGTGCCCAGCTAGGCCTCTTGTGGTTCCGCCACACTCCTTACCAGTCAGGTTGTGCCGAAGCTAACTCTTCTGTCTGCCTGTGGTTATAAGGATTCTCTCTGGCTATTGTTCATTTGTGTCTTCCAGGTGATTTCTCCACAATTTCATTGCAATTTTGGATTGGTCCTGGGAGGAGGTTAGTGTAACTTCCACTCACTCCTCCACTACCTTTGGTCTCTCCCCATTGCTTTTCTTGACTGTACTTGCTGCTGCCTGTTGCTGTTGCTTATTTTCAGCCTTGATCTGCATAGAGGGAGCAACAGTATGACTTCATGAGTTCGGTGCCTTGGAAATGTGGTTGTTTTAGTGGCTTTTAAAAAAAGCCTTTATTTGGGGCCTTTTATATAGAGTCGAAGCTGAGTATCTTGTGGAAAGAAAAAAATTGAATGGTGGCTGAGGCAGGCCTAGTTTTTGTTCTATTAATCTCCATCAGTAGAATGTCAGGGAATTCCTTTTAATCTTTCATAGTACAAGCTGTTTATCTGTTGAAAGAAATTAATAAATACAGTGCTGGGACCTCATGTAAAAGAGCTATTTTCATCTAGGTCTTATTAGTGACAACACGCTTGAAAGAACAAGGCTTAGAGTTCGTAGTATGAGTATCATGATGCCCAGATCACCAGTGTATTTCATATTGCCCTCAAAAACAGCATTATCATTTGTGATTGACTATGAAGAGTGAATTGTATTCTTTAAGTGCAACCATGCTCTGTGGCAGAGCTGTTATTTCATCTGTCCCTTTAATAAATCTGACCCACGTGTAGCATTAGTAAAGTGCTCCATGTGAAAGGACAGATGAATACTGAGTTTCTTAATAGTTGTACATCTCCTTCTGTCACATTAATGACTATGTTTAGTACGTTGCTATGTTTGCGTTGCATTCCTGTGATGGGAACAGGTGCAGGCTTCAGGAGCTTCCGGGAAAAAAAGGCAAGCACAAGGCAAAGAAGAAACATTACCAACCAAGGGCTTGGGTCTGGGGAAGCTTCACTGTAATCACTGCATTGCTCCTGTGTTTTGGGCCAAGCTAGTTTCCTTGCTGCAGACAAGTAGCTAGATTAATCTGTTTTCAGTGTTTGTTCCATTGTTGATCTGTCACGTTTGCAATGGTATAAGGATGCATAATGTGGACAAGGAGCTGCGGGTGGTTTCGTATGTGCCAGATGGAAGTGTGTGATATGGTCTCTTCTGACTGCAAAGGTGCCTGTCTTAGAATGTTCCTGAGCTACAAAAGCATCTCATTACTGTGTACAATTAATTACATGCTGTCAGCTTATCATTTACTATAAATAGCCACAGAATTGTCTTCCATTAGATTTTAAAAGGCTTACTCTTTGCCCAGCAAAGCATCATTTTTCCATAGGAATATGTGTTGGAGAGAAATCCAAAGGAGTTGTGGCAAAATCCTGGCAGGACACTGATGCTTTTAAATAGTGACTCTTAGTTACAAATTTTCTTTTCTTTTAATCATTAAGGACCTCTTTTGCTCCTTATTTCTGTTAAGCATAACATATTTTGAAAATTGTTATCTATCACACCATATGTAGAGAAAAATTTCTTCCCATTTTAATTAATTACAGCACCCACAATTCAATAGTTTTGATCAATTAATAGAATTATACCTAAGAAAGAAAAAAATGATGTAGTCAGGTTTCTGTTGATTTCTTGAAGAAATACTGTTGTTTCCATTAGTTATTCTTTAAAAATGATGAGAAACAGCTCTACAACTTTTATTAATGTCTTCATAGTTCATGAAGAGTCCAGGAACCGTAGACTAGGGAACTTGGACTTACCAATGTCCTAACATCATATAGCTGTTATATTCTTCTTATTAATTATAATTATAATAAACAATTCCTTATACAGAGTTTTTGTGTTATGTTATATGTTATCAGAATAATTTTTTCAGTTAAATATGTTTCCATAATACAAAGAAACTGTGAGTCAAAGAATACAATGACTGGTCCAATATCACATAGGCATTCTGAGACATCAGCTTCAAAATCAAGCTCAAAGCTCCCTGTTCAAACATTTCGGTCATGTACATTCATTCTAAGTTTTGAACATCTCTGCACCCCTTTATGCATTTTAAGTGCATATGTAAATTTTTTCATTACAAGTTTTAAATAATTTCAAAGGAAAAGTTTCCAGGATATTGTAAATGTTTCCATTTTAACCAGAAAACTGTCCCACCAGTCTTCTGAATGTGTCTAACAGTGTGTACTGTGACCACCAACCAGTTACAAAATACCTGGACCCTTCCTTCTTTAATAGGCATACATTATACATCATTCTTTCTTTTCCTTAACTTGTGTTCTTATTCCATTTTCCCCATAGAATATTATCTTAAAGCTTTTATACTCAAAGATAGTTTATTAACCATGGCATTATATTTCTTTGCAAGGAATGTACAGTTAATCCTCATTATTTGCTAATTCTGTATTTGCCAATTCGCCTACTCAGTAAAATTTACTTTCAACCTCCAAATTAACACTTGTGACACTAGTGCGGTCACTTGCGGACATGCGCAGAGCAGTAAAAAATCTGAGCCACCTCTTGAGCATGTTCCAGTTGTGATTGTGGAAGGCGACACTCCACCTTACTGTTTTAGCTCTCACACTGTGTAGAAACAAGTGTCCTTTTCATGCTTTATTTTGTGCCACATTTTTCACATTTTGGTGCTTTTATTGGTGATTTCCCTGTTTAAAATTAACCCTGAGTTCAGTGCTTAAGTGCTGTCCAGTGTTCCTCAGCACAAGAACACTGTGATATGAACGATGGAGAATGCGGATACGTTAGATCAGCGTCAGTTCGACATCAGTCATAGTGCAGCTGTAGTCGGCCATGACTTCAACGGTAATGTATTAACAATACATATTAAATAAGATGGTTTTAAGCAGAAAAGGTCATACAGGGTGGGCAAATGTAGGTTTACAGTTATTCATATGAAAAATAACACCATAATTAATAAATAATAATACAAGAATAAATTCTGTGTTTTGTGTACTCACAGTTGTAAACCTACTTTTGCCTACCCCTGTAGGTCGATTAGCTGATAAAAATACTGTGAGCAGAGGCTCACAGAGACTCCACCCTGTGTTTTCTGTGAGCCATGGTTCAGCATTTGTTAACTCAGTGTTCCCGGCAACTTTACAGAACATAACTACCACAAATAAGAATCGACTATCTACATGTGTTTGTACATATATGTGTGTGTGTTTATAAATATATATATATAATTTTTAAGTATGTAAAAATACTTTACAATCAGAAGCTCTGTGTGTAAATACATTCTTTCTATACTGAGCCATCATTAAATTTGTTGTTAAAATGTTATTAATTACTTATTGAATCAGTTTTATAGTAAGAGAAAACGAAGGACTGTAAAGAAAAAAAGTGAGATCAAAAGAGAGAAAAGAATCATGCAATTTATTGAGTTTTTACTATTTCTTAGTAAAAGAAAGGAAGAAGAAACTGAGAAGGGATGGAAGAAGAGAAAATGAGAATCAGAGGATGAGTAAGGTGAGAAGAGAGAAGAATCTAGAGAAAAGGGGAAAGAAAAAGGGATTTTATTGCATATTTTGGGAGGGGTGAAAGGAGTTGGAATTATACCCACCCATAAAATGGAAGTCAATGGAAACACACACACACACACTTAGAATGTCTTAAATGTATATGTAAAACATCTCATTCATTTTTTGAAAGAAAATCCCTAGTTAATTTTATAGCTTTATTTAAATATAAGTACAGACCATACAATTCATTTAAAGTATCCAATTCAACCCTAACAGAGGCCTCCTACCCATAAGCAATCATTCCAGTTGCCACTACCACCAACCCTACGAAATACTAATATATTTCCCCCTAGTTTTATTGAGATATATTGGACATATAATATTGTATTAATTTATAGTTTATAACATAATAATTTGAAATATGTATATATTATGAAATGGTTACCACAATAAATTTTGTTAACATCCATCACCACACACTTAAAATTTTTTTCTTGTGATGGCAACTTTTAAGATCTACTCTCTTATCAACTTTCAAATATAAAATACAGTATTGTTAACTATAGTCACCATGTTGTACATTACATGTCTAGAACTTATTTATTTTGTAATGGGAAGTTTGTACCTTTTGACCAGCTGCACTCATTCCTCCCACCCCCACTCCCTACAACCATTAGTCTGTTTTGTGTCTATGAATTTGCTTTTTTTGTGTGTGTATATTCCACCTATAAGTGAGATCATATGAGAGGAGACCCAAAAACCCTGGAATTTATTTATAAAAGGTTGTTTATTTATTCTTACATGTTTAAACTTCAGTCACCTTGAAAGTACTCTCCATTTGATGCAATATACCCATTGAGATGTTTTTACCACTGCTCAATACAATTTTTGAACTCATCAATTTTGATGCCTTTTAGTGTTTCTGCCATTTTTTGTTTCCCCTCTTCCACATCAGCAAAATATTTCCATTTGAGGATTTTTTGTCATCAGGGGAAACAAAAAATGGTTGCTTGGGGTGAAATCTGGTGAATAGGGAGGGTGGGGCACAGGGGTCATGCCATTTTTGGTCAAAACTACTGAACACTCAGCATGGTGTGGGCAGGTGCGCTCATAAATCACCCATCGTGAAATGGGCAAATTCTTGAAAGAGTTTTTAAAAAAATTCACTGAATCAAATGCAACCTATTATAACAACTCCAGCTAGTACACTGACACAGATGGGTTCCTAGCACACTAACCTAGTGGGGGAAGCCTGTACTACAAGGGGCCCACCCTCCAGAAGATAATTCTGGTTTTTTTGGCTTCTCCCTTATATGATATTTGTCTTTCTCTTTCTGACTTATTTCACTTAGCATATATGCCCTCAAAGTCCATCCATGTTGTCACAAATGGCAGGATTTTCCACTTTTTAATGGCTGAGTAATATTCCATTATATGTATATCTCTATAAATATATTGCCAGAATTGCTGGATCAGATGGTAGTTCTATTTTTAATTCCTTAAGGAACCTCCTGGCTGCATATTCCTACCAACAGTGCACAGTGATTCTCTTTTCTCCATATCCTTGTCAATACTTGTTATTTGTTGTCTTTTTGATGCCAGCTGTGGGGCGGGGGGCTCCTCCCTCAGAGACCCCCTCCCCCATCCACTGCAGATAAGAATAAGTCTACCAAGACAAGATCTGCTTGGGGAGGATAAGTGGTTGACCTTTCAAAGGAGAAGGGCCAGGAGTCTGTTCCCCAATGGGCTTTTATTGGGTTCAATTTGCACAGAAATACAGGTAAAGCTCATCAATCATTGTCAGGCAGTAAGGATCAAACAATAGATAACATACAAAGAACTATGAGTGCTTATTCTGAGTGAGGGTCAGACAGCTAAAAGGCCATAAAACTTTGGGGAAACAAACTCATTCTATGATTGGACCCTTATCATTTAAATTGAGGGTATTCTTAGTGAAGCAGTGTTCATAGGATTTTATGCATTCTTTCTTGGGCCTGATTGCCCTGGGGAACCCCCCTTTCCAGCACAGGGGCACACCACCCTCCAACATTGTTTCAGACTTGAGTCAGGCAGGGGAAGTAAGGCAGCTAAGAGGTTAGGAGACTTCTTGCAGGCAGAATGAGGACTCAGGCTATGTCAAAGCCGAGGAGCAAGGGTCCATCACCCCCTTTTTCTATAGCCCCCCAAGTCCTTCCCTGAGGGCCTCTTCATGACCATGCCTGTCTTAGGGCATCCCTCCTTTGAGAAATCTTACCCATCATTGGCTCACCAGTCATCTGCCTGGGTCCAAGCAGGGTGAAGTAGAAGGGGACAGAGGCAACGCCCCTACCAGGAAGATAAGCTTTGTCTCCTTAGTGGCTTATGGTCCCAAGGTCTCTCACTCAGCCTTAGTCATGGGGGGTTACAGCTTCTGAAACCAGGCAAGGCAGTCCCAACAATAGGCTGTTCTAACGGGTGTAAGGTGACATCTCATTGTGGTTTTGCTTTGCATTTCCCTGATCTCTGATGTTGTGCGTCTCTTCATGTACTAATCGACCCTTTATCTCTACAAATTTGCCTATTCTGAACATTTCATATAAATATAATCATATAGTATGTGGTATTTTGTAATTGACTTTTCCCCTTGCCCCTTCATTGACATTAAAATTGAAAAATAAAAGTTGTATATATTTAAGCTATACATGTGATCTTTGATATACATATATGTTGCAAAACGGTGATCACAATCAAGCTAATTAACTTATTTATCACTTCACACAGGTAAGATTTTTTTTGTGTGGTAAGAACACTTAAGATCAACTCTCTTAGCATATTTCAAGTATACAATACAGTATTTATTATTAACTATTGTTCTGTATATTATATCTCCAGAATAATCCTTAGTTTGTTGATTCATTTATCTATAAATGTGATTGTCCAACAATATCATAAGGGATAAAATTTAGTGATGAGAAATTTATGGAAATTATAGTAGTATAGATTTGTCTTACTTTAAGAAATCCTACGAAAGATAATTCAATGCATTGAGCTGGTGAAATAAGAAGAATATTTTTATTGCAAAGTTATTCTTTTTTTAACAAAGATTCATCAGGTGAGCATCTCTTATGGTATGTATATTTTGTACACTTATATGTCAGTTTATGACCAGTTAGAAATAAAAATAAAGCATCTGTGGAAATATGGCGAACTGTACCATTTAATTAAATATTAAAATATTACCCACCCCACAAAGGAATTGGGTATGGTATTTTAGGATTCTGTTTTATTGCATCAAGTGTGGTACCTCTGTTTTTCCCAAGTTTTGCCATTTACATTAGCTGCAGTGTTTTATTTTAAAGATAAATGGATAGCATATGAAAGGGGTTCTTGGACCATGTGGTAATATGTCATATTAATGATGCAATAAATTGAGTACTGGGTGATATTACTTGAAGAATGTTCATAACTAATACTTTATTTTCATGCTTAAATTTACAGACCATCTTGACACCAATCCAAATACAAGTATTTTTACAAATTACTGAAGTATCTAATTCAATCAAATTCAGTATATGGTCATATGTAATACTCATTTTGATAGTTATGTATGAGTAACTGTGATGCTCAGAATCATACTATGGTTAACTGTCTAAATGAGAAAAAAATGTCTATTTTGAATTGCATAGAACAGGTTTCATTTAGCATTGGAAGGTCAGGCTAAAGACATTTCTAAATGGTACTTCCAGAAACTGCAATGCTTTTATTGCCAAATTATAGTAAAAATGTATTTCTCATATAATTTTGAATGTAAGAAAAAGGAAATGAAAAATAAACTCCACTTTTTTTTAGCTTAATGTCACTCGAAAATTTAATTGTTGTGGAGATGATAGAACATCATTCTGTTCTTTTTGAATGGTTTAACTTTCCCTATCTACTTCCCAAAGATTCCTTCTGAGCTTTTTGTGCTTCTGAGCCAGAATAAGAAAGTTACATGAAGACTCGTTTTATTTAGCACTTGTCTTCTGTGAAAATTATACTGAGAAGTGGATCATTCAAGGAATTCAAAGTAGTGCATAAACACCTTTGAATGTCTTTATTATATAGCTGAAGAGTAGGAAGCCATTCACTCATCAGCCATGTCTTTCCTTATCCCATTTTCTTTTGGCCTAAATGTAAGCCTGGCTAGTCTCACTTATGCCTCGAGTTTCAAAAACACAGTAGGCCAGGGTGAGGCTTTAGTCACAGTCTCCTAGGTTACCACAAGATGGGGCTAAATTTTCAGTAGTCAGCTATTTTTGTGGTCTACCAGAGCAAGCCTAATTTTACTTTTGCTATTATTATTGCTGTTGTGAGAGGGGGAATGATTTTGTAGCACTGTAAAAGTTACTCACTTTAATCAGTAACTGGAACACTTTAAAGCAGCTCTAGAAGGGGGTGTTCTTTTCAGATGGTCCATTTTAGTGGATGTATGTACTTTTTTTTCCTCCAAATAGTGAGTTTGAGCACTTACTATATAGTTACCCAGAATTATTGTATGGATTATGCTCTGTATATATATAACATAAAATGGTACTTTAAAGGAGATTTTTTAAAGCACTCCATAAGATAAAATAACCCTTAGTAGTCTTTGTTTTTTTCTCCCTTACCCTCCCCTCTCCCCCTTCCTCCTTGTCCTTTCCTATCCTCCTCCTTCTTATTCTTATTCTTTCTTTGTCTTCTTCTTCCTACCTTTGTATCTTTCTCCAATTTTTACCAGATAACAATACACTTGGGGTGTTTTTCCGTTTCTAATACTTTCTGCCACCACTGTGATATGTGGAGGATGAGCCAGTCATGTTAAGATAGAACTGGAGGAGTTTTCTGGGTTGGAAAGAGTATACCCAGAGGACTTTGGATCTGATATTATATACCAAATATTGATAAAAATCAAATTACATTGATAATCATTCATTAATCAAATATTCATTGAGCAACGACTCTGGTCTAGGTATTAAGTATATATTGGTTAATAAGACATATACCAAGTCTTTCCTAATCCAGTTTTTGTAAACTCAGATAGTAGGTTTTCAATTGATGGATTCTTGAATATGTTTATCTGTGTCCAACATCCAGTCCAGATACAGGGTATTTTCGTCATCCTAGAAGGTTCCCTCGTGCACCGGTAGCAGACTTTAAGACAATTTCCCTGACCAGCCCTTATCCCCAGCAACTACTCTGATTTATGTCACTGTGAGTTAGTTTGGCCTTTTCTTGAACTTCCTATCAATGGAATGTGTTTTTTCATGTATGACTTTTTCCCACTCAGCATCTCTTTTCAAAGTTAATCATGTTGTCAGGTGTATCAATAGTGTGATTCTTAATTGTAAGCAATATTCTGTTGTATGAGGATACCACAAATTGCTTGTCCGTTTTATGATTAATGGACAGTTCAGTTGCTTACAATATTTGACTACTACAAATAAAGATGCTACAACCCTTCTTGTACATGTATTTTTGTAAACGTGCCTTAATTTTGTTTGGTTTCATACTAAAAATAGAATTGCTGGGTTCTAGTGTAGGCATATTTTTAACTTTACAAAAAATTGCCAAATAGTTTTTCAAGGTTGTTATTCCATTTCATACTCCTAAGAATATTGTAAGAAGTTTCTAGCTGCTCAACATAATTGACAGTATTTAGTATAACCGGTCTTAATTTTAACCATGCCAGTGGGCATTAAGATTTCATTGTGAAACTATGCCTCTAACCCAGTTATGAGCAATAAAATAGAGCCTTGGAGCACATGGTGGGAAAAACTTGGGAGGTCAAGAATGAAAACAGGAATCTTGGAGAGTAAAAACAAAATAGCATGGGGATGACACTATGTGGTAAGAAGGGATAGATGAGCAGAGTTCATTTTGAGCAGCTGTCTAAGAAAGAGAGGTAACACCATTAAAAGTGCAGTAAGAGTAGGGAGAGATGTCAGGTCTGAGGTGCATTGTGCTGCGTGGAACCCAAATGATAGTTAGCTTAAACTTCATAAAGATTCTACCTGGTAGTGGAATGTTTGAATTATCCTAACCCAGAACCTCTTCTGGATCTCAGTCTTATGGTGTCCTAAAGTACCAGTCATGTTCTATCAGAACAATTAAACCTAGTTATAGGAGACAGTTGATCCTGAAGGGCACACTAATATTAAATATATCCTTTGTTCAGACTCACTTACAAATGGGATATTCTGGTTTGAAACTTCCTTTTAATTACAGCTGGGAAAGGGAGCTTTATCTAGATCATTTCTTAGTGATATGAACACAATGCCCACTAAAAGGGGAATATAGAATTTATTGCTACCATAGGCCATCAAAAGAGTTTGGAAAACTTTTATAGGTCATAGATACGGTGGAGTTAGTATATTTAGATCTTGATATTAAAAACTCTCATCATTTTATGATCTCAAATGTTAAATTCAGCATTTTAAAACTTGCTAACAGACTTTATAAAGATAAACATTGTATTTTGGAATAATAGTTTAATGTTTATAGAAAAGCTATGAAGATGACACAAAGATCTCATGTGCCCCTAATGTTACTGGCTTCAATAACTATGACACATTTGTTAAAATTAAAACTAAAACATTAACATTTGGCAGATTACTAATAACTCCCCAGATCTGTAAGAATTGCTTAGTCTTTTCTTGTTTTTAATGATCTTGACCACTTTGAAGAGTCTGGTCAAATATTTTGTACAAATTTGTGTTGTTTAATGCTTTTCACATGACTAGATTGGGGTTATGGTTTTTAGAGACAAATACCACAGAGGTAGAGAGCTCTTCTCATTCCATCATATTAGGGTGACACAATATTGACATGACTTATCACGGATGATGTTGACTTTGATCACTTGGAAAAGGTGTTGTCTGCCAAGTGTCCACATTGTGAGGTTGCTATTTTCCCCCTTCATACTCTGTTCTTTGGAAGTGGGTGGTTGGGTCCAGTCCACACTCAGCACATGTGTGCCTATGGTGGAGGCAGGGGGCGATTCAGCTTCCCCTCTTGGAGGCAGGGGTACTTACATATGTTATTTGGAATTTTTCTGTAAGAATAACTTGCATCTTATCTTCAGGTATTTATATATTCACTAATTTATTTGTATCAGTTGTGGACTTATGGATATTTATTTTATACTTTGGGTTATAGTCTAATAATATAGTAACCTTTTGACATAAATATGTCCTATTTATTTATTTTCATTTTTAGTGCTTTTTTAAGTTTGAGCACTAGAAAATGCTCTAGACTTGTCATGTATTTTCTTTGCATCAGCCCTAGAATCAGCCATTTCTTCAAGAATTACTAGTTCCTTTTATTGGAAAATTGTATTTTGAAACCTAGATCTGAGTACTGGGTCTGCTTAGTGCTTCCGTGGCATCATTGCTAGACTCTCTGGGGGCAGAGCTGGGAAACATATGTATGCGTTATCTGTCATCTACAGTCTGTCTTAAACATGCCACAGGAATTATCCTAGATTTCCTCTTTGCTTATTTGTAATTTTTTCTCTGATAGTAAGAAACCTAGATCCTATTCATCTAGCATTTATTCACTTATTTTTTCAATCCTAGTAAACACATATATTAGTTCCAGAATAGCTAACTGGTAATCCTGTGAGAAACAAATTTACTAACTAGCAGACTAGATTTGTGTACATTTTTTGTCTTTAGTCTTGGAGTTTTTAGTCAAAACACCATTTTCCTAAGTTAATTAGGTAAGTTTTTTTCCCCCTCCTACTGTTAGTGAGGTTACATCATATATTTATAATACAAATGAATTCATATGCCAATAAACTTTTATGTAAAAAGCCACTGTGGAAAACAGTATGGAGTTTCCTCAAAAAATTAAAAAAGGAACTGCCCTTTGACCCAGTGGTTCCACTTCTGGGAACATATCCTAAGAATCCTGAAACACAAATTGAAAAGATTATATGCACCCTTATGTTTGTAGCAGTGTTATTTACAACAGCCAAGATCTATAAACAGCTTAAGTGCCCATCAGTAGATGAGTGTATAAAAAAAACTGTGGTGCATTTACACAGTGGAATACTACACAGCAGTAAAAAAGCGGGAACTCTTACCTCTTGCAACAACCTGGATGGATCTGGAGACTATTACGCTAAGTGAAATAAGGCAGCCAGTGGAAAACAAATACCATATGATCTTACCTGTATGTGGCATGTAATGAACAAAATAAACTAATGATCAGAGGCATAGAAACATGGGACAGCAAGCTGTAAGAGGGGAGGGAGAAGGTGGGGACTGGTGAAAGAAGGTGATGGGAATGGTCAAAGAAAATACATGCATGACCCATGGATGTGGACAGTGAGGTGGGGATTGCCTGGCGGAGTGGGGGGTGGTTGGATGGAGGGCAGCAAAAGGGGAAAAACTGGGACAACTGTAATAGCAAAAACAGCAAAATGTTTTTTTAAAAGAATTATTTTTCTCTCTGTTGATTTTCTTTTGTTTAGCACTGTATCAATAAATTGTTATGGGATATAGGTATCTTTATATTTTAAAAAGATTTTAGTAGTCAAAGTACAATTTTCATGGTAGAGTATCTGGGCATGAATTTTAGGGCTGGCTCATATAAAATTTAAAATTTTCTATGAAATCTGTTATATTATGGAATTTAAAAAACAGAGAAGAATTTTTACAGTGGCTTAGGAAATAACATGGCATGAAATACTGGACATACTAATATATGGAAGTCAAAAGATGTGGTAGAAAATATCCACTCCATGCCAGATATTTCTCCTATAATGCTTCTTTTGGTAGACATAGGAGCTAGAGATTTGATAAATCATTGACAGACCATCATGTAATTTTTCAAATAACTGAATCGTGTTTTGATATTTATTTTTCAGGACAAATTTTATTACTATTTATGTCTTCTTTTCCTTCAAGATTTTAATCTAAAAATTGTCTCCACCACAAGTAGTTCTTCCTCTAAATATTCAGGCTGCTCCTGCAATTATTTGCCATATTTTATTATTTTTTGCTTCCATATTTGACTACAGTCATGTGTTTCTTAGTGATGGGCATCTTTTCTGAGGGAGACATTGTTAGGTGGTTTCATCACTGTGGGACCATCATAGAGTGCAAGTATACCAACCTAGGTGGAATAGCCTGCTACACAGCCAGGCTACATGGTGTAGCCTATTTGCTCTAGGCTACAAACCTGTACAGCATGTTACTGTACTAAATACTGTAGGCAATTGTGTAAGTATTTATATATCTAAACATATCTAAGTGCAGAAAAGGCACAGTAAATATACAGTATAAAAGTTAAAAAATTGTGTGCCTGTAAAGGGCACTTAGAACTGGAGTTGCTCTGGGTGAGTCAGTGAGTGAGTGCTGAGTGGATGCTAAGGCCTAGGGCATGACCGTGCACTACTGTAGACTTTATACGCACTGTCCCTCAGGGCCTCCCACTGTTTCCGACAGGGTCAGAAATAGAACACTGGAGTTGCCAGGGCTGCTTCATAAATGGGGTTGTGAGCCGAACTGATTGGAAATAATCAAGGAGAAACTGGCTAAGTCAGGTGTGGGTCACCATTATGGTGACCGTGGGAGTGAAGGAGTGAAAGGTGGGCCAAGGATCAGTAGGAAAATAAATCAATGGGAAAAGATAGAGGAACGTAGGGAATAGTGACGTTGACATGTTTTGGCTACTGCATGGTGCAGCAGTTAAGGAACTTTGTGGCAGTCATAAAAGAAAAGGGGGTGCTTAACACGGAAAGGGTGTAGTACCCAGAGTCTGCTATTTTGATTTTGGAAACTTGTTTTTGGTCCATTGACTCTAACTAGCACAGAGGGCCATCACTGGCTTTGAACTGGTGGAGGAAATAAAACTTATCTATGTTTTACATCATTACAACTTGAAAACACTTCCAAGATACACAAACAGGCTGGCTCCATACTACCACAGAAAGCTTTTACGAAAGTGGTAGTGGCACTCAATACCTGTTAAAGTAGCTCCTATGGACCTGTGTCCTTGTAAAGAACCTTAGGTCCTCAACAAAGAATTCACAATGTACTGTGAAGACCATCAGACTAGATCGGAGAGGGCTGTAGTGCCCTCTGAAGTGTGTAGTTCGGAGGGGACCAGCTCTGTGCTGAAACAGGTCACGGACTGACTGGGATGTATAGCCTGTACATTCAAAACTGAGGTCTTGTGAGTAAGAGGGAATCCATTGCCAAGCCCCGAAACTATTGTTGCTGTGAGACGAAGACTCCTCCTGCACCATGGAGCCTTCCGTTTCTTACTAGAAATTCAGCTCCATTATCATATATGCAGTCTGTCGTTGACAGAAACATTATGTGCAACATGACCGTATTTTTTCTTTACCTAGTAAGTCCTGATGTTTTTCTACTTTCCTTTAACTATTAGACTAGCTAGTTAAACCAGATGCAGTCACTCGATCATGTTTCAGTACTGTCTGCTTTACTCTGGTGATGTTTCCTAGCGTTAAGGTCTTCAAGACATCCACTTTTTCTTCTCTTTTCATAGTTAATTTTGGATATCTGAGATTTTTACCCTCTACCAATTATTTTTTGACATTATTGCTACAAACTTAATGATTTTTTGTTACTTTTAAAAGTTATTGTTGTCCAATTACAGTTGTCTGCCTTTACTCCCCTCCACCCCCCTCCTCAGCCCTGCCAAACCCTCCTCCCTGCCCTGCTGCCACCCCCCCTTGCTTTTGTCCATGTGTCCTTTATAGTTGTTCCTGAAAACCCTTCCCCCTTTTCCCCCATTATCCCCTCCCACCTTCCCTCTGGTTACTGTCAGATTGTTCTTAATTTCAATGTCTCTAGTTATATTTTGCTTGTTTTTTTTTGTTTTGTTGATTAAGATCCAGTTAAAGGTGAGATCATATGGAAAGAGGGGAAAAAACAAGAATGAAGATGCACAGTGTAAAGGGATCTATAAAAAAATCAAACTTAATAATTTTTATATATCCCTTTACGCTGTGCATCTTCGTTCGTGTTATTGTCCCTCTTTCCTCTACGGAATCCTATCATGCACATGTTCGAGATCCTCTGCTATCCCATTGTATTTGACTTGATTCCCAGGGCCTTCATTTGTTGACTATCGCTTGTCGGAGTGGTTGGGGTTCCATATTTATTTTTATGTTATCTCCATATGAAAATATTGGTAGAGTATAAAATAGTCCATGCTTGATGTCTCCATATGCTTCATTTTCATTTTGCTCAGCTTATTGCAAGCTGACTTCTAGTCTTCTAAAACTGCTCTCTTGAATTTTCTGAAGGTTTCTAATTACTAAACACTAAATGTTTCCATTTAAAAAAAGATGTGCTGTAGTTCCATTTGCTTACTTTTTCTTTTGTCTACCTTGCCTGGGGAGATATATCTGATAAAATGTTGCCACAAACAATGTCTGAGATTTTGCTGCCTATGTTTTCTCCTATGGTTTTTATGGTTTTGGGTTTAACATTTAAGTCTTTGATCCATTTTGAATTTATTCTTGTGTGTGGTGTAAGAAGGTGGTCTAATTTCATTTTGCTGCATGTATCTGTCCAATTTTCCCAAATTATTTATTGAATAAACTATCTTTAGCCCATTTCTTCTGCTTGCTTCTTGTGTTGAATATTAATTGACTATAAAGATGTGGGTTTCTTTGTGGGCTTTTTATTCTGTTCTATTGATCTGTGTGTCTGTTTTTAGGCCAATACCATGCTGTTTTGATTACTATGGTCTTGTGGTATAGCTTAATATTAGGTATTGTGATTCCTCCAATTTTGTTCTTCTTTATGAGAATTTCTGTGGCTGTGCAGGGCCTTTTGTGGTTCCATATAAACTTTTGAAATATTTGTTCTAGTTCTGTGAATTGTGTCATTGGAATCTTGATAGAAATTGAGTTTATAGATTTTTTTGGGTAGTATGGACATTTTAATGATGTTAAATCTTCCTATGAATGTGGTAAGTGCTTCCACTTATTTGTATCTCTTCAGTTTCTTTCTTCAGTGTCTTATATGTTTCCAAGTGTAAGTCTTTTATATCTTGTTAGGTTTATTCCTAGGTATTTTATTCTTCTTGTAGCTATTGTAAATGGGATTCTTTTCTTTCTTTCTTTTTTTAAGATTTTATTTATTTATTTTAGAGATGGGGAAGGGAGGGAGAAAGAGAGGGAGTGAAACATCAATGTGTGGTTGCCTCTAGCGCACCCCATACTGGGAATACGGCCTGCGACCCAAGCATGTGCCCTGACTGGGAATCAAACCAGTGATGCTTGGTTCACAGGCCTGTGCTCAATCCACTGAGCTACACCAGCCAGGGCCGGGGATTCTTTTCTTAATTTCCATTTCTGTTAGTTCATTATTGGCATATAAAAATGCAACTGATTTTTGGATATTGATTTTGTATCCTATTACTTTACTGAATTCATTGATCAGTTCTAGCAGTTTCTTGGTGGAATCTTTGACATTGTCTATGTGCAGTATCATGTCATCTCCAAATAATGAGAGTTTTATTTCTTCTTTTCCAATTTGGATGCCTTTTCTTCTCCTCCTCCTCCTCTTTCTTCTTCTCCTCCTCCTCCTCCTCCTTCTTCTTCTCCTTCTCCTTCTCCTCTCCTTCTCCTTCTCCTCCTCCTTCTTCCTCCCCTCCTCCTCCTCCTCCTCCTCCTCCTTCTTCTTCTTCTTCTTCTTCTCCTCCTCCTCCTCCTCCTCCTTATCCTCCTCCTCCTCCTCCTCCTCTCTCTTCTTCTCTCATTCCTGTGGCTAGGACTTCCAGCACTATGTTGAGTGAGAAAGGTGAAAGTGGACACCCCTGTCTTATTCCTGATCTGAAGGGGACACTTGTAGTTTTTGCCCATTGAGTATGATGGTGGCAGTGGGTTTGTCATATGTGGCCTTTATTGTTTAGGTACGTTCCCTCTAATCCCACTTTGATGAGAGTTTTTGTCATAAATGGGTGCTGTATTTTATCAAATGTTTTTTCTGTATTTATTGATATGATCATACGGTTTTTATCCTCCATTTTGTTTATGTGGTGAATCATATTTATTGATTTTTGAATATTGTACCAAGCTTGCATGCCCAGAATAAATCCCGCTTGATCATAGTAGGATCTTTCTGCTGCGTTGCTGTATTTTGTTTGCTAGTATTTTGTTCAGGATTTTAGCGTCTATGCTCACTGGTGATATTGACCTGTAATTTTCTTTCGCTGTAGTGTCCTTGTCTGATTTTGGAATTAGGATGATGCTGGCCTTGTAAAATGAATTTGGGAGCCTTCCTGCTTCTTGAATTATATGAAATAGTTTGAGAAGCAGAGGTGTTAGTTCTTATGAGAATATTTGGTAAGATTCCCCCATGAAGCAATCTGGTCCAGGGCTTTTTTTGTTGGGAGTTTTGTGATTACTGTTTCAATTTCATTAGGTGCAATCATTTATTCAGATTCTCTGATTCTTCCTGATTTAGTTTTGGAAGATCGTATGTTTCTAGGAATTTATCCATTTCATTCAGGTTGTCCAGTTTGTTGTCATCTAGTTTTTTGTAATATTTTTGTATAGTCCTTTGTATTTCTTTGGTGTTAGTTGTTATTTCTCCTATTTTATTTCTGATTTTATTTATTTGGATCCTTCATTTTTTTTCTTGATCAGTCTGATTAAGAGTTTGCCAATCTTTTTTATCTTTTAAAAGATAAATATCATTTGATCATGGTACGATCTTGGATTCATTGATCTTTTGTATCTTTTTTTTTAAGACTCTATTTTGTTTATTGCTCCTCTGATCTTTATTTCCTTCCTTCTACTTACTTTTGGCTTTGTTTCTTGTTCTTGGTCAAGTTCCTTTAAGTGTGAAGTTAAATTATTTGAGCTGCTGCTTCATCTTCTTCTTGAGATAGGCCTATAATACCATAGGCCTATCTATGAATTTCCCTCTTAAAATTGCTTTCCCAGTATCCCACAGATTTTGGATTGTTGTATACTTATTTTCATTTGTTTTTAAACTAAAAAGTTTTTGCCCATCAAAGGAAATTATTAACAAAATAAAAAGACAATTCACAGAGTGGGAAAGCGTATTTGCTTATCCATGTGATAAGGGGCTAATATCCAAAACTTATAAATAACTTAGAAAGCTCAACACTAAAAAACCCCAAACAACCCGATTAAACAATGGGCAAAGGACCTCAATAGACATTTCTCCGAAGAGGACATACAGATGGCCAATAGACATATGAAAAGATGCTCGACGTCACCAGTCCTCAGAGAAATTGCAAATTAAAACCACAATGAGATATCATCCTACACCTGTCAGAATGGCTATCATCAATAAACCAATAAACA
>PVIA01005401.1:0-116229 GCA_004024845.1 Tonatia bakeri
TGCTTTTAAGATTCTCTCCTTATCTTTGATCTTGGGTAATGTAATTATGATGTGCCTTGGTGTGTGCTTCCTTGGGTCCCACTTCTTTAGGACTCTCTGAGCTTCCTGGACTTCCTGGAAATCTCTTTCCTTTGCCAGATTAGGGAATTTCTCCATCATTATTTGTTCAAATAATTTTTCATTTGCTTGCTCTTGTTCTTCTCCTTCTGGCACCTCCAGCTGGAGGTTTTTGAGGCTTTGTTTCCCTGCACTGGAACCCGGGTTGTGTGGTCTGTCTCACTCTCCAGTGGTTCTTCTCAGTTTACCACCTAGTCCACCAGCCACCACCTTGCTGCATGCCCTTTCCACCCTGGCTATCTGAGTCCACACGACCTACAAATCTGGCTGAATATTTCTCCTTTAACTCTTTGGTTGCCAGGCTTCCATACAGTTTGATTTTCTTGTTACTTTTTGTTTTAAATTGGTTGTTGTTTTTCTTCTCGTTGTGTGAGGATATGAAGCACCTATTCCTCCATCTTGGCTGGAGGTCCATTTTTTTTTTTTTTGTTTCTCTTGTTTAAGGATAATATAATGAAGAAATACTGCTAAGAGAAATGCCATAGATTTTACTGCCTGTGGTGTTTTCTAGGAGTTTTATAGTTTCAAGCCTTACATTTAGGTGTTTAATTCATTTGAGTTTATTTTTGTGTGTTTTGTAAGAAGGCAGTCTAGCTTCATTTTGTTCATACATATTAGTCCAATTTCCCCAACACCATTTATTGAACAGATTATTTTTACCCCATCGCATGTTCTTGCCTTCCTTGTCAAATATTAATCTACTACATAGGTACAATTGACCACTAAGCTATATACCTGAAACTGGTAAAAAATAATATTGAATGTGAGCTATAGTTGAAAAAAAATAATAAAGAAAAGCCAACCCAAAGTCAGAAACAATGATTAACTGCTAAATAAGTGGTATAGAGTTAGCTTTCGAATAGAGCTCTCTGTGATGATGGAAATACTCTATGTCTATGCTTTCAAAAATGGCAGCCACTAGTCACTTTGGCTACTGAACACTAGAAATGTGGTTAGTGTGATTGAGAAACTGAATTTTAATTTTATTTAAATTTAAATAGGCACATGGGGCTAGTAATTACCATGTTGGACATTACAGAATTATAAACAATATTTTCTTGGAGGTCAGAGGCATAATAGGGACATACCATAGGCCAAAATAATTTGGTAACTTTCATGGGGGTTGAGGACATCAAAATGGATTTGAAGGGTACTTGGGGTTTGAAAGTTTTCTGAGTGTGGCTTTACCCTAAAACAGGAAAGCAGAAAATAATAAAGCATTCTTAAGAGAGGCTATGCAGATCAGAGAGGCTATGCAAAAATTTGTGGCTGTTTGTGGGTATGTGTATGTGTGTGTGTAGGAATGGACAAAAATCTCAAAAGCATGTTCAAGTCATATGGCAGTCATTTTGGATGCCAGCTTGTACTGTGTGCAGCAGGCAACTTATGTTGTTGAGAGAAGAGTAAAACATAAGGTAGTTTTTTAGGAAACCATTAATTTGATCATGATAAGAAAGATTATATTGGTGATGGTGAGGAAGATGGACACAGGGGAAGAGATTCAGTTGTAACAGTGTTTTCCAAATTTTTTGTGTTGTGGCACATCTGAAAAAATGACATATGTATTGCTTATGAGGGCAAATGGACAAGATGGCTGCTGGTTGAGAGTGACTGGCCCAAAGACTCCAGCTGCTCTAGGCATTCATCTCAAGATTGTCTAATGAGGATCACTATCTCCTCATACCTATAACCATTTTACACCATGTTAGGGAGCACTGTCACACAGCTGGGATCCTCTTATTAGATTTTCCTGAGGAAAATAGGTAGTGGTGTGTATGAAAAAGGAAGGAGAGAACATGAGATATTTTACAGAAGAAACTGAAAACAATTTGGAATTAATTAGATGTAGTTACAATAGATTTTACAGTCAATAGTAATTTCTAAATTTTAAAAATGGTGATATTATTAATAAAAATAGCAATGTAAGTTTGCTTTGAAGGCAGATTGTGATTTCAATTTAAGATATGGAGGTGAAAACTGAACTCCTGTGATAGACTGTCTCATTGGTGGCCCTTAGTGATTCTTGGCTCCAATAGTGATATTAGTCTAGAGCCCTTTCCTGTATTGACTCTGTACTTGGCCATGTGACTTATTTGGCAATGAGACATTAACACAATGCAGACAGAGGATTAATGAGTGTTTGTGCATTGAGGCTTGTCCTCTTGGAACCATTCATCATGATGTAAGCTCAGGCTATAACACTGAATGGGACAGGTCATGGACAGTGAGATGCAGGCCTATGACAGCACATCTTACATGTTTCAGTCCCATCTTAACTCCTACATGAGTGGAGGCATAGGAGCAACTTTAGCAGAAGAACTACTTACTGAGCTCCATCCACACCAAAATATATGAAAAATCATAAATTGTTGTTGTTTTAAACCACAAAGCTCTGGGTATTTTGTTAGGCAGTAAGCGATAATGTAAACAACATCCAAATGAAAATGCTCAATAGGTCCTTGCTGATATGGGCATGGAGCTCAGGCAAGAAATCTGGGCTTTGGATCTAATTTTATACTAAATGCATGCCTCTGTCATAGCAATTATTGTATTGACTGCTTGTTTTTCTTACTAGACTGTAAACATTTTAAGACTAGGGCTGGGTTTTTTTGTGTGAGTGATTTATGATACACCCTTCCTGGTTCAAAACAGATGTTCATGAGATCTGTGCTAAATAATAGAATAAGAGAATAAATATAGTGAAGGGCAGTAGAAAGGGAATGGACCTTAGAATCAGATAGACCAGTCTTGAACTTCAATTCTCCAAATTTCCAGGTTTACAATGTTTAGGAAATCACCAATTCTTCAAAACATAGGTGATATCAGCTAACTCTCAGAAGCTTTGAGAGGAGCCAATAAATGTGTAATGTATACCCAGTAAACTGTACCTTTTATTATTAAAGATGAATAAAATAATCATTGTAAAAATTAGAACAAATTAAATTAATAAAGGGGAAAGTGTAGGAAAAGAAAAGCTGTGAGCCTAGGGAAGACAAATAAGGAGAAAAAGAAAAAAAATGATTCAGAGAGAGAGAAATCAGGAGTGAAAGCATGAGAGAAAGAAGACCAGTTAGAACAGCAGGAAAAGAACCAAGAAAGGGTGTATCATACTGGCTGGAAAAGGGCAGAGTTAATGAAAACCAAAGTAAACATTGCTACAATGAATAGGTATACTTTTGTGTGTTTATTGAATTTCAGATGTTGATCCAGGACTGTCTGTAGGGAAATCTTCAAAGAAAAAGGTTATTCTGTCATTTTTTAAAATTATATTTTATTGATTATGCTATTACAGTTGCCTTGGATTTTCTCCCTTTGCCCCCCTTCACCCAGTACCCCATACTCCCTCAGGCCATCCCTACACCATTGTCCATGTCCATAGCTCTTGTATATAAGTTCTTTGGCTACTCCATTACCTATACTATACTTTACATCTTCAGGCTATTCTGTAACCACCTACTTGTACTCCTTTTTTTAAAAAAATATATTTTATTGTTTATGCTATTACAGTTGTTGCATTTTCTCTTTATTCCCCTCCACCCTGCACACCCCCTCCTGCCCACGTTCTCCCCCTTTTAGTTTATGTCCATGGGTCATACATACAAGTTATTTGCACTCTACATTTCCTACACTATTCTTAACCTCCCCCTATCTGTTTTCTACCTACCATTTATGCTACTTATTCTCTGTATCTTCTCCCCCTCCCACTGCCCCACTGAAAACCCTCCATGTGATCTCCACTTCTGTGATTCTGGTCCACTTCTACTTGTTTGCTTAGTTTGTTTTTGTTTTTCCTTTTGGATTCAATTGTTAATAGATGTGAGTATGTTGTCATTTTAGTGTTCATATTTTTGATTTTCTTCTTTTTCTTAGATGACTCTCCTTATTATTTCATATACTAAGGGCTGGGTGATGATAAACTCCTTTAACTTGACCTTATTTGGGAAACACTTTATCTGCCCTTCTATTCTAAATGATAGCTTTCCTGGATAGAGTAATCTTGGATGTAGGTCCTTGCCTTTCATGACTTCAAATACTTCTTTTTCTTATTTTTTATTTTTAATTGTTGTTCAAGTACAGTTTTCTGTATTTTATTCCCATCTCAGGCCACCCACCTAGTCCTCCCAACTCCCTCCCATTTCTACCCGACTAGTTTGTTGGGAACTGCCCTGCCTGGTATCAGAAGCTGTAACTCCCGCCTAGGCTAAGGCTGAAGGAACGACCTTGGAACCATAAGCCAGCAAGGAGACAAAAGCTTATCTCCCTTGCAGGAGCACCACTTCTGCTCCTTTTACTTCACCCTGCCTGATCCCCAGTGCTTGGTTGGTTAGCCAATGATGGGTAAGATTCCCCAAGGGGGGAATGACCTAAGACAGGCATGATCACATGGGAGGCCCCCAAGGAAGAACCTCAGGGGCTACGGCAAAAGGGGATGATGGAACCTCACCCCTTGGCTTTGTAAAAGCCTGAGTGCTCATGATCTGCGAGAAAATCTCCTTATCTCTTGGTTGTCTTAGTTCCCCTTGCTCCACCTAAGCCTGAAACAATGACAGGGTGGTGCAGCCCTGTAGTAGAAAGCGTGGGTTCCCTGGGTGATCAGGCCTAGGAAAGAATATGTAAAATTCTGTGAAATCTGCTTTGTTTAGAATGTTCTCAGTTGAATGAGAAGGGTCCAAGGAGGAAGTAAGTTTGTTCCTCAAAGTTTTATAGCTCTTTGACCCTGACTCAAAGAAGGCCCTCAGAGTTCCTTGTTATATGATCCTTACTTCCCCACAATGAGTAATGAGCTTTACCTGAATTCTTGTACAAACAAACCCAATAAAAAGCCTGCTGGGACAGGAGAACGCGCGCCCTCCACTAGAGAGGGTGGCCAAGGCACTTTCCACTTGGAGAGTGGCCACTCCATCCCTACTTCTCCACAGAAAATTGCCTGTTTCTGTGTATGTTCATTTCTCGTGTGTCGATGAGCCATCCGCAGCATTCCGCGGTCACTGCCGGTCGGTGATGGGGCTTCACTAGTTTTTGTCTATGTGTCCTTTATACTTGTTCCTGTAAACCTTTCCCCTTTACCCCTGAAATTCCCTCCCCTCTCCCCTCTGAGCACTGTCACCCTATTCTCTATTTCAGTGTCTTTGGTTATATTTTGCTTATTTGCTTGTTTTGTTGTTTAGGTTCCTGTTAAAGGTGAGATCATATGGTACTTGTCTTTCTCCACCTGGCTTATTTCACTTAGCAAAATGCTTTCCAGTTGCATCCATGCTGTTGCAAAGACTAGGAGCTCCTTCTTTTTTTCTGCTGCATAGAATTCCATTGTGTAAATGTACCATAGTTTTTTGATCCATTCATTTACTCATGGGCACCTAGGTTGCTTCCAGCACTTGGCTCTTGTAAATTGTGCTGCTATGAACATTGGTGTACATAGGTTCTTTTGGATTGGTGTTTCAGGCTTCTTAGGATAAAATCCTAGCAGTGGAATTGCCAGGTCAAAAGGCAGATCCATTTCTTCTTTTCTGACAAAATTCCATACTGTTTTCCATAGTGGTTGTACCAGTCTCTAATCCCACCAACAGTGCACTAAGGTCCCCTTTTTTCCACATCTTCTCCAACACTTGTTTGTTGCTTTGTTTATGAGGGCCATTCTGACTGGAGTGAAGAGGTATCTCATTTTGGTTTTAATTTGCATCTCTCTGATAGCTAACTATACAGAGAATCTTTTCATGTGTCTCTGGATCCTTTGTATGTTCTCCTTGGAGAAGTGTCCATTCAAGTCCTTTGCCCCACCTTTTAATTGGGTCGCTTGTCTTCTTAGAGTGGAGTCATGTAAGTTCTTTATATCTTTTGGAGATCAAACACTTGTCTGAGGTATCATTGGCAAATATTTTTTCCCATACAGTTGGTTCTCTTTTGATTTTAATACTGTTTGTTTTATTTTTAGCTGTGCAGAAGCATTTTATTTTGATAGATCCCATTTGTTTATTCTTTCCTTTATGTCCCTTGCTCTAGGGGACATATCACTAAAAATGTTGCTGCGTGAAATATCTGAGATTTCCCTGCCTATGTTCTCCTCTGGGACTTTAATCATGTCATGGCTTATATTTAAATCTTTTATCCACCTTGAATTTATTTTTGTATATGGTGTAAATTGGTGCTCAACTTTCATTTTTTTTGGACATATCTGTTCAGTTCTGTCAACACCATTTGTTGAAGAGGCTATTTTTACTCCATTTTATGTTGCTGCCCTCTTTGTTGAATATTAATTGACCATAGAGACTTGGGTTTATTTCTTGGCTTTCTGTTCTGTTCCATTGGTTCTCATGCCTGTTTCTATGCCAGTAACAGGCTCTTTTGATTACAGATACCTTGTAATACAGTTTGGTATCAGGTACTGTGATCCCTCCTACTTTGCTCTTCTTTCTCAAAATTGTAGCACCTATTCAGAGTCATTTATGGTTCCATATAAATTTTTGAAGTGTTTGTTCTCTATCTGTGAAATATGCCATTGGTATTTTAATAGGTATTGCATTAAATCTGTAAATTGCTATGGGTACTACGGACATTTTGATGTTAATTTTTCTGATCCATGAACATGGTATATGCTTCCATGTGTTTGGGTCTTCCTTGATTTCTTTCTTCAGTGTTGTGTAGTTTTCTGCATAGAGGTCTTTACCTCCTTCATTAGGTTTATTCCTGGATATTATATTTTTCTTTATGCTATATCAAACGGGATTTTTTAAATTTCTGCTTCTGCTGTTTCATTGTTGATATACAAATATACCTTTAATTTCTGGATATTGACTTTGTATCCCGCTGTTTTGCCAAATTCATTTATTAGGTCCAGCAGTTTTTTGGCCAAGTCTATAGGATTTTCTACTTATACTATCATGTCATCTGCAAACAATGACAGTTTTGTTTCCTCTGTTCTGATTTGGATGCCTTTTATTTCCTTTTCTTGTCTCATTGCTGTGGCTAAAACTTCCAATACTATATTGAATAGAAGTGGTGAAAGTGGACAAACTTGTCTTGTTCCTGATCTTTAGTAGAAAAGATTTTATTTTTTGCCTATTGAGTATGATGTTGGCTGTAGGTCTCTCATATATGACCTTTATTATTTTGAGGAATTCTCCCTCTATTCCCACTTTCTGAGTGTTTTTATCATATACGTGTGCTGTACCTTATCAAATGCTTTTTCTGCATCTATTGATATGATCATGTGATTTTTGTCTTTGGTTTTGTTTGTGTGATGTATTACATTTACTGATTGTGAATATTGTTCCATCCTTGCATCCCTGGGATAAACCCCACTTGGTCATGGTGTATGATCTTTTTAATGTATTGTTGGATATAGTTTGCCAATATTTTGTTGAGGATTTTAGCGTCTATGTTCATCAGTGATATTGGCCTGAAGTATTCTTTCTTTGTTGTGTCTTTATCTGGTTTTGGGGTTAGGATGATGCTGGCTTCATAAAAAGAGTTCGGGAGACCTCCATCATTTTGGATTTTTTAGAATAGTCTGTGAAGGATAGGGGTTAGCTTGTCGTTAAATGCTTTGTACAATTCTCCTGTGAAACTATCTGGTCCAGGGCTTTGGTGTGTTGGGAGTTTTTTGAATACTGCTTCAACTTCATCTGCTGTTATTGGTCTGTTCAGGCTTTCTGCTTCTTCTTCATTGAGTTTTGGAAGATTATATTTTTCTAGAAATGTGTCCATTTCACCTAGGTTTTCAAATTTCTTGGCATACAGTTTTTCATAGTAATTTCTTACAATCCTTTGTATTTCTGTGGTGTCAGTTGTAATCTCTCCTCTTTCATTTCTGATTGTGTTTATTTGGGACTTCTCTCTTTTTTTCTTCATGAGCCTGCTTAAAGGCTTGTCAATTTTGTTTATCTTTTCAAAGAACCAACTCCTGGATTAATTTGATCTTTAGAATTGTGTTTTAGTCTCTATGTCATTTAACTCTGCTCTGATCTTGGTTATTTTGATCCTACTACTTTCTCTGGGCTGTCTTTGTTGTTGTTCTTCAAGTTCTTGTAGATATAGGGTTAGGTTTTTTGTTTGAAATGTTTCTATGTTGTTCAGGTAGGCCTGTATCACTAGGAACTTCCTTCTCAGGACTGCCTTCACTGTGTCTCATAATTTTTGTGTTGTGAGTTCATTTTGATTTGTTTCCATAAATTTTTTATTTCTTCCCTAATATCATTCTTGACCCATTCATTGTTTAATATCATGTTATTCAATCTCCATGATTTTGAGTGTTTTAGGGTTTTTTTTTTCCTGTTGGGTTGGTTTGTAGTTTCAGTCCCTTGTCATTGGAAAAAATGCTTGGTATGATTTCAAATTTCTTTAATTTTTTGAGGTTTGTCTTATGTCCTATCAAGTGGTATATCTTTGAAAATGTTCCATGTGCATTTGAAAGGAATGTTTTTTTTAGCCTATTTGGGATGAAGGGCTGTATATATACCATGTACGTCCATTTCATTTAGGGTATTGTTCAATGCCATAATACCTTTGTTGGTATTTTGTTTGGAAGGTCTATCCTTTTTTTTTGACAGTGGGGTGTTAAAATCCCCTACTATAATTGTGTTGCTTTCAATATCTTTCTTGAAGTCCTCCAAGATTTTGTTTATGTATTTGGGTGCTCCTATGTTGGGTGCATATATATTTACAATGTTTTTTTTCTTCTTGGTGTATTCTTCCCTTGAGTATTATGATGTGACCTTCTGGGTTTCTCTTTATGGCCCTTTTTTTGAAGCCTATTTTGTCTGATATGAGTATTGCTACCCTGGCTTTTGTTTCCTGTCTGTTTGCTTGGAAAATTTGTTTCTAGCCCTTCACTTTCACTCTGTATAGTTCTTTTTGCCCTGAGTTGAGTCTCTTGTAGGCAGCATATGTGTGGGTCATGACTTCTTTTCCATTCAGCTATTCTATGTCTTTTGATTGGAGCATTTAATCCATTTGCATTTAAGGTTATTATTGATAGACATTTATTCATTGCCATTTTTTAACCTCTCTCTCTCTCTCTCTCTCTCTCTCTTTTTCTCTTCCTTTCCTTAAAGCAGTCCTTTTAGCATCTCTTGTATAGCTGGTTTTGTGGAAGTGCATTCCTTTAGAGTTCTTTTGCCTGGGAAGCTCTTTATTTGGCCTTCTATCTTGATTGACAGCCTTGCTGGGTAAAGAAGCCTTGGTTGCAGGCCTCTGGTTCTCATTACTTGGAATATTACTTGCCATTCTGTTCTGGCTTGGAGCATTTCCATTGAATTCAGCTGCTAACCTTAACAAGGCTCCCTTGTATGTTACTCCCTGTTTGTCTCCCTTGCTGCCCTTAAGATTCTCTCTTTGTCTTGGAATTCTGCCATTGTAATTATGATGTGTCTTGAAGTGGGTCTCTTTTTGTTCCTCTCGATTGGGACTTCCTGGATTTGTGTGACTTTTTCTCTCATCAAATTAGGGAAGTTTTCCATCATTACTTTTTTAAACAGATTTTCTATCCCTTGCTCTTTTCCTTCTCCTTCTGGTATCCCTATTATATGGATGTTATTGTATTTCATAGTGTCCTGCATTTCCCTTAATCCCTCTTCATTCTTTTGGAGCCTCTTTTCCTTTTCTTGCTCTTTCTTGGTGTTTTTTTCTACTTTGTCCTCCAGCTCACGGATCTGATCCTCTGTTTCATAGATCCTGCTTTTGATTCCTTCTACCGTGTTCTTCAATTCATTTCTTCTTGGCCTTTGTTGCTAGTTTCTATTTTCTTTTTCATGTTGATATAGTTTGCAGTGAGTTCATTGTAATGTCTCTGTAGTTTCTGGTAATTCTCTATGAGCTCATTGAATTTCCTGATAACCATTGCTTTGAACTCAGTACCTGATAGTTGTGTTGCCTCTATTTCATTTAGCATTCTTTCTGAGGCTTCCTCCTTTTCTTTCATTTGGGGATTTATTTTTGTCTTCCAATTGTTTGTGAAACTTTTCTTGTTAGCCTCTGCTTCTTAAATTGATCTGTTCTGGCTCCCTGTATTTCTGGTGTGAATTTCTATGATAGAAGACCTGTGAGATTCAGTGGTGCAGTCTCCTTGTTCTGCCAATCTCACAAGTCTTGAGCTGTCATTTCAGTTGGCTTTGTGTTTGTCTTTGGGTTTTGATTGTTGTTGGATCTTTCTTTTGTGGGTTTTTCCCACCAGGTGGCTAACTTAGGGTCACTCTGTCCACCATCTTGTATTTTGTTGTGCTGGTGAGGGCAGGATGTGTTGAAGCTGGTTCTTCATGTGTACAAGGGTTTGAGGATTTTCTCTTGCTCTTGTTCAGTTTTTTGTACTGGGTAATTTCTCCACTTTTTACTTGTATTTCCAGATAGGTCCTGGGTTGAGGTTAGTGTGCCTTCCAGTCCCTCCTTCACCTTCTTCTGTTGTTACCTGTTGGTGGGTCCTTTGTTGTTCAGTTTCCTTTTCCAGTGAGTATCCTCGTGTTCACAGCTTCCACCTACTCTTTTTTGTGATCAGCTGGAGGGGCAAGGCAAAATGCTATAAGACAGCAAGAGAGTATTCTATGATATTTACAGTAGCAGTCAGTAGAGAAGAGATAGGAGATCCTTTGTCTATGTATAGTGTTACCCGTGACCTTCCACCCAACTATCCACTTTTTAGAAAGGATAGAAAGTAGATAAGTGTCTTGTTTGGAAGGGAAGGTTGTGAGTTGGATCTAGAAAGCAATGAGGTTGTTGGAGGTCAGATTCTGAGGTAAGGTGAGAGTAAAGGATAGAAAATAGGTGTAATGTGTGAGAAAATAGAGTTCACCACTATACTAATAGAGTTCAGGAAACCATGAAGTGGGCTAAGATCTGGGAGGAGTGTTGTGTAGTATTTACAATTGTATGGAACAGCTATTGTTTATAACAATATTAGAACAACAATCATATAACAGAATCCATGAGATCTGGATAGCAATAATAGGGAGTATAGGACCTCGGCTAGTGTGGTAATGGAACACATGTGAAGTGAAGGACAGTAAACTAACAATACACTATGAATGAGAGAACAAGGAAAACCTGTCAAATGATAGAATATAACCAGCTAAGCAAAGAAGACTATACAGAAAGAAGAGGAATACAAAAATACTATCACAATAAAAGATGTGAAAATAATGAAATAATAATAATAATAATATGCAATAACTTGCAGGTTCTCTGTAATAGCAAAGTGAATTTGTCTTGCTGTCTCAGCTGTTGGGATGCACCTTCTTTGGGTCCAACTTTGGTCTTTTCACAGTTCCAGGGTTTTTTCCCTCACTTGTGGGCATTTAAAAAGAAAAAAAAAGCAAA
Source organism: Tonatia bakeri (assembly GCA_004024845.1). Taxonomy (NCBI): domain Eukaryota; kingdom Metazoa; phylum Chordata; class Mammalia; order Chiroptera; family Phyllostomidae; genus Tonatia; species Tonatia bakeri. The sequence continues at coordinate 11,422 of PVIA01005401.1, forward strand.
AGAAGGAAGGAAGAAAAGATAAAATGGCAAAGAAAGGAAGAAGGAATAAAACAAAAAAGAAGAAAAGAGAAGCAAAAGGAATTGAGAGATAAAAAATAATAAAAATTTAAAAACAAGAAATAAAATATTACTTAAAACAAAACAAAACAAAACAAAACAAACCTCTTGCTGGTTTTAAATAGCCCACACCAGTTTTTCTGGTCTTGTTGGCTGCAGCAGGTTGAGAGGTGATTGGTATTGTTTTTCTCCCTTCCTATTCAGCACTCAGTAAGCTTCTGAGTACTCTCCCTAGGGCTAGCCATGTCTCTCAGGAGGGCCTTGAGTGTAGGATCCGGGTTTTCCTCAGAATGCCGGGGTTACGGCTATGAGCTCCAGGTCTTCTGCAAAGGATGTCACAATCAAAACTCAATTATACCCAGAGAGCCAACATAAACAGCAAAAATGGCATCCCAACAGCATCAAGTTCAGGAAATCAATGAGTCTATACTATTGAATCCCACAGGTCTCTACCATATAAGTTCACATCAAAAAGACAGGGAGTCAAAGAAGATCTATTTAAGAAGCAGAAACAAACAAGAAGGGTCTCCCCTAAAATGGGGATATAAAGAAATGACCCCTAATCAAAAGGAAAGAAAGAATCCCTGGAAAAAAAAAGATAAATAAAGTAGAGGCAGCTAAGCTATCAGACACTGAGTTCAAAACAATGGCTAAACAGAAGCTCAATTGGCTCAGTGAGAATTATAAAAAACTATAAGGAAGCTACAAGGCAATTACTGAGAACTAGACAAGCATGAAAAATTATATACAAACTATCATTAAGAGCCAGGAGAAAATGAAGAATACAATTTCTGAACTGAAGAACACAGTAAAAGGAATTAAAAGCAAGCTCAATGAAGCAGAGGAAGAAATCAGCAACTGGAGGACAAATTATAATAAAATGCCTAGAAAGAGCAAGAAAAGGAAAAAAGATTCAAAAAAATAAAGAGGGGTTAAGGGAGCTGCAGGACATTATGAAATGTAATAATATCCATATAATAGGTACACCAGAAGGAGAAGAAGTGGAGCAAGAGATAAAAAACCTGTTTGAAAAATGATGACAGAAATCTTCCCAAAAGTGGAGAGGGGATTAGCCAAGCAACTTCAGGAAGCAGAGGGTCCCAAACAAGATGAATGCAAAGATGCCCACTATGAAACACATAACAATTAAAATGGCAAAATTCAAAGACAGAGAATCATAAAGGCAGCAAGGGGGAAACAGGAAGTAACATACAATGCAGTTCCATTAAGGCCAGCAGCTGACTTCTCAACAGAAACATTACAAGCCAGAAGGGAATTGTGAAAAAAAAAATCTAAGTAATGAAAACAAAGGTCTGCAACAAAGACTATTCTACCCAGCAAGACCCTCCTTTAAAAATGGAAGGCCAAATAAGGAGTGTCCCAAACAAAAGAAGGCTGAAAGAATACAACACCACCAAACCAGCTGTACAAGATATGTTAAAGGGACTTGTATGTAATTTTTCATGCTTGTCTAGTTCTCAGTAATTGCCTTGTAGCTTCCTTATAGATTTTTATAATTCTCACTGAGCCAGTTAAGCTTCCTTTTAGCCATTGTTTTGAAGTCAGTGTCTGATAGCTTAGTTGCTTCTACTTCATTTATCTTTTTTTCCAGGGATTCTTTCTTTCCTTTTGATTAGGGGTCATTTCTTTATATCCCCATTTTAGGGGAGACCCTTCTTGTTTGTTTCTGCTTCTTAAATAGATCTTCTTTGACTCCCTGTCTTTTTTATGTGAACTTATATAGTAGAGACCTGTGGGATTCAATAGTATAGACTCATTGATTTCCTGAACTTGATGCTGTTGGGATGCCATTTTTGCTGTTTATGTTGGCTCTCTGGATATAATTGGGTTTTGATTGTGACATCCTTTGGTGGGGCCTTCCCTCTGGCTGGCTGACTGAGGGTCAATCCAAACACCACATTTTGTAATTGTTGTGAAGTTGTAGTCAGAACAAAGCCACACAGCCTAGGAAATAAACCCACACCCATAAAAATAATTCCCACCTACAACCACACCTTCAATTGCAAATGAACCAGTATTAATAAGGTATAAATAGATAAAGGCTACTTAAGATAGGGAAGTGAACATGAGATGATTAACTGAAAGGAAAATGATTTTGAGAACCTAGAAGGAGGAGCACTAATAAGAGTAGGGAAATAGAATGATCTGAAGAGAGAAAGTAAAATTTACACCATAAAAAAGGGAGTGAAGAAAGCAGAATGGAGTAAGAGAAGAGGAGTGTATAGTATTAAGCTTAAACAGAAATTTAAAAAAAATAAGTGAGAGAGAGTAAAAAGGGAAAAAAGTAAATAAATAATATAAAAAATAGAAACCAGCCCTGGCTGGCATAGCTCAGTGGATTGAGTGTGGGCTGCGAACCAAAGCATTGCAGGTTCGATTCCTAGTCAGGGCACACGCCTAGGTTGCAGGCCATGTCCCCCAGCAACCACACACTGATGTTTCTCTCTCTCTCTCTCCCCCTCCCTTCCCTCTCTAAAAATAAATAAATAAAATCTTAAAAAAAAAAGAGAGAAACCTACATGGTGAAAAAGATCTACCAATGCACTATCTAAAACAAATTAGCTAAGATTAATATAGGTGAAATAGGAATAAGAGGGAAAAAAGATAGAAAGAAAAGCTTAGAGGTCTAGAGGAAAGGGAAGTGATTTTGAAATGACAGAGGGAAAAAGAATACTCAGAATGAGAAACTAAAACCAGGCTAAGACTGGGAAAAATTAAAATTTGAGATGAAAAAGAAAGGGCAGAGTGAAAGAAAAAATAGAAAAGAATAAAACTAGATTAAGACAAGAAAAAGTTAAAGTTTCAGATGAAAAGAACAATAAGCAGGATGAACACAGAGGGGATGGTAAAGTTTAAGATTTGAAATAAAAGAATAGTGAAAATCTAGAGATAAAATGGAAAAAATGCAACAAGAACCACCCAATCCAACCAAAAAACAAAGATTGCTAAAAGTGGAGAGAGAATGCAGATGTTTTAAGAACAAGAGAAACAATGTGAGATGACCATTGACAAGAAAATTGGTTCTGAGAGGCTGGAGAGGGGAGAAATAGTACCAGTGCAAAATGGAAACAAGTGTAGCAAGACAGAAAACAAAATTTAAAAGAAAAATGATAAGAGGAAATACCATGGTAAAAATGGGGTACAAGAAGGGAGGAGCAACATATAAGAATTGAAATAAATTACAATATCAAGACTTCGAGCCAAGATGGAGGCATAGGTAGACACACTGTGCCTCCTCATGACCAAAAGAAGGACAACAACAAACTTAAAAACAAAAATGAACCAGAGCTGACAGAAAATCAAACTGTATGGAAGTCTGACAACCAAGGAGTTAAAGATGAAATGTTCATCCAGGCCAGTAGGAGGGGCGGAGATGGGCAGCTGGGTGGATAGGACTCAAGGCAAGGTGGTGGCTGGCAGGCCAGGTGAGGGGGCGGCTTGCAAACTGGGTGGTCCCACATTCGTGTGCAGATAGACCAGGAGGAACAACTGGGGAATGAGATAGACTGCACAACTCAGGATTCCAGTACCAGGAAATAAAGCCTCAAAGCCTCTGACTGACAACTTCTGTGGGGGTTGAGGCAGCAGTTGGAGAAACTCCCAGCCTCATAGGAGAGTTTGTTGTAGAGACCCACAGGGTCCAAGAATGTATGCAAACCCACCCACCAGGAATCAGCACTAGAAGGGCCCAATTTTATTGTGGGTAGCTGGAGAAGTGACTGAAAACTGGTAGAGAGCAGAGGAAGTGTCACTGTTCCCTCTCAGACCCCTCCCTCACATGCAGCATTATAATGCATTCTCATGGGTTGTCCCACCCTGGTGAACACCTAAGTCTCTGCCCCTTACTATGTAACAGGTGTGCCAAGACAAAAAAAAATTGCCCCAACAAAAGAATAGTTCAAAGCTCCAGAAGAAATACAACTAGGCAATGAAGAGATAGCCAACCTATCAGATGCACAGTTCAAAGCACTGGTTATTGAGATGCTCCAGGAAATCACTGGTTACTTCAATAGCATAAAAAAGACCCAGGCAGTAATGAAGGTTGCATTATGTGAAATAAAAATCTACAGGGAACCAAACGTGATGGGAAGGAAACCAGGACTCAAATCAACAGTTTGGAGTAAAAGGAAGAAAGAAACATTCAACCAGAACCAAATGAAGAAATAAGAATAAAAAAAGTGAGGAGAGGATTAGAAACTACTGGACATCCTTAAAGCTCCCAACATCTGCATCATATGGGTGCCAGAAGGAGAAGAAGAGCAGCAAGAAATTGAAAACTTATTTGAATAATGAAGGCAAACTCCCCCAATCTGGCAAAGTAAATAGACTTTCAGAATGTCCAGGAAACTCAGAGAGTCCTACAAAGATGGACCCAAGGAGGAATACATAAAGGCACATCATAATTACATTAGCCAAGATTAAAGATAAGGGGAGAATCTTAAAAGCAGCAAGAGATAAAGAGAGAGTTACCTACAAAGGAGTTCCCATTAGACTATGAGCTGATTTCTCAAAGGAAACCTTGCAGGCAAGAAAGGGCTGGAAAGAAGTATTTCAAGTCAGGAAAGGCAAGGACCTATATCCAAGGTTACTCTGTCCAGCAAAGCTATCATTTATAATAGAAGGGCAGATAAAGTTCTTCCCAGATAAGGTCAAGTTAAAGGAGTTTGTCATCACCCAGCCCTTAGTATATGAAATGTTAAAGGGACTTGTCTAAGAAAAATAAGAAGATCAAAAATATGAACACTAAAATGACATCAAACTCACATCTATTAACAACTGACCCCCCCCCCACACACACACACACACAAAAAAAAAACTAAGCAAACAACCAGATCTGTAACAGAATCACAGAAATGGAGATCACATGGAGAGTTTTCACTAGGGGAGTGGGAGGGGCAGATGGGAGGAAAAGGTACAGAGAATAAGTAGCATAAATGATAGGCAGAAAATAGGGGGAGGTTAAGAATACTATAGGAAATGTAGAGGCAAAAAACTTATATGTATAGACATAAATGAAAGGGTGGGGGGAATGTGGGTGGGAGGGGGTGTGTAGGTTGGAGGGGAATAAAGGTGGGGAATGGGACAACTGTAATAGCATAATCAATAAAATATATTTAAAAACAAACAAAACTATAATGTCAAATCTAGTGACTTGATATTCACAAATTTGAAGGATAAGAAATGAGTGTTAAAAAACTATGGAAGAAAGAAAATATTGCAAATCATGGAGAAGACCATGGTGGATTTCACCTCAGTAACATCTAGTACTTTTTAAATTTTCTTTCATACCCAGTGTGATTTTTAAAAATTATTTACATAGTTATATGATGCCTTAGAAAGAGCTATGTAAACATTCCTTGGTTTTCTCTTTAGCTCTGTGATAACTGGGATCCAGATGGTATCATCATGTGATGGTATCACATGAGACTGATAATCTATGGGTACAATTTTCTGTAAATATTATGAAAATTCAGAGTGGTGCCCTCTTCCCTTCTCTTGTTTCTTCTTATACTCACATGTGTATGCATTCAATAATGATGCAAATCTTTTGCATGTCTGTTTTGGACCAAGATCTGTGTTAAGACTTGTTACCATGGTGGTAGTACCTAGTATTTACCACTGTTTTCTCGTTCTGTGTCTGCCTCTGGTACTGTTAGATGGTTTCCCAGTTAGGCCTTAGGCATCTTGTTCAAGACTACCAGAGATGTACGATCTGCAGCTGACTCCTTCAGTTGTTAATTTAGTCACTCTGCAGTCAGTGGTCAGGCTGAAGCACCTCAGAATGGGGCACAGTAATTCCAGCAAGTGGGGCTATTGCTTCCCCTCCCACTGAAGCCAATTGGAGTGGAGTGCTCTGCCTGAGAAAGATGACTCCTGCAGCATGGGAGATGACTCAGCACCAGGATTCTTGTGGCTGCTCTTTCAGTTCTCCCTCCAAAGCCATCATCATCAATCTCTCCTCAAGCGTCCCTAGTCCACTCTGCCACACCCCCCTTTGCTGGAACCTATGGTAAGTGGCTGAATATGAAAAATTTATGTGTTGGCCCTTTTAAACACCTACCGTGTCTCTAGCCATCTGTCTCAGGCAGAGAGAAACCCTGCCACTTTTTGCAGTTGGATGTTATCTGTTTTCTTTTCAGTCTCTGGTGCTATAAGCTGGGGAGACCAGCTTGGATCTTAAAGCCCCCTACTTGTCAGGGGTATCCCCCCCAGCCACTGGATTATCCCTCTGTGGGAACCCAGCTAGCTCTCTTATATCTCCTCTGCACTCCCTACCAGTCATGTTTTGTTGAAGTTTTTTCTTTAGTGTGTCTGTGGTTATAAGGCTTCTCTCCTGCTATTGTTGAGTTATTTGTTCTGGATGATTTCTTCCCAATTTAGTTGAGTTCAATATTAGTTCTGAGAGGAGGCTAGTGTAGCTTCCACTTCTCTACCATCTTGAATCACACCATAACTTGTTTTAAATATTACACAGGTATGGTTTTTACATTTTTAAATCATAGGAAAGAATCAAAAGATAAATATGATTTCATGACACATAAAAATTATATAAAGATGCTACATTGGAAGAGTTTCATGATTTTTTAAATCTAAACATCTTTTAACCTTACAGTAAAGGAAGCACACTCCTTGTATACATATGAAGGAGTTGAAAGCTTACATCCGCACAAAAACTTGCATGCATATATTTATAGCAGCTTTATTCATACATGCAAAACTTGAAAGCAACCAAAATGTTCTTCAGTAGGCAAATGGTACATCTACACAAAGGAATATTATTCAGTACTAAAAAGAAATAAGCTTTCAAACAATGAAAGACATGTGAAAAACTTAAATACATATTGCTAAGTGAAATAAGCCAATCTCAGAAGGCTACATAGTGTATGATTCCAACTACATGACACTTTGGAGGAAGCAAAGTTTTGGAGACAGTAAAAGGATCCGTAGGCCCTGGCTGGTGTGGCTTAGTTGGTCAGAGCATCATCCAGTAAACCAAAAGTTTCAATTGCCGGTCAGGGCACATGCCTGGGTAGTAGGTTCAATCTCTGACTGTGGCCCATACAAGAAGCAACTGATAGATATTTCTCTCTCACATCGATGTTTCTCCCACTCTCTTTCCATCTCTCTCTCCCTTCCCTTCTCTCTAAAAGCAATAAGCATGTCCTCAGGTGAGGTTTAAAAAGAAATAAAAGATCAGTGGTTGGGAGGATTGGGGACTGTGTGATGAATAGAAAAAGCATAGATAATTTTTAGGGCAGTGAAAATACTCTGTATGAAATTATAATGAAGTATAGTCAATATACATACAGACAGTGGCACAAATAATGCTCCTTTTACAAAATCTTTTATTACAAAATCAAAAACATGTAATTCTGTAACGTAACAATATCATATTCAAGTACAACATTTGATACTTTATATAAAATGTTCATATTAAAACTATAAGTCATCACACCCATATTATTCCCAACAATACTCAAGCAGGCATTATTGCTGCTGGACACTTTAACACACATTTGTCCAAACCCATAATATGTACAACACAGAGTAAATACTAAGGTAAACTATGGAGTTTGGGAGATTATGTTGTATCATTATGTATTCACAGAACTTTCATAAAAGCTTTCTGAAGAGAGACAGAAATTCTATAAATCATCTCAGCATTTCTATTCTCTTTCTTTTTATTGTAAATAAAACATGTAGGTATCTGTAAAAATGCAAACTCTACAAAAGCAAGATTCTTTAGGGCTCTGACCCAAAGTCCTTCACTTGCCTCCCTGGAGGTGTTCAGAGTTGCCAATTTTTGATACACCTTCCCATATACAAATTTTCATGTCTATGTTTCCTTTTCTTTTTTATACCAAAACTAGAAAACCATACACATTTCCTAATTTTCACTTAACTATATTATCATTAAATCATATTATATGATATCAGAATATACAGAATTATCTAATTAGTTTTATTGTCTGCACCTCATTATTCCTATTGAAGGATGGCTTATTTACTAACTGTAATGTGTCTCACACAGAGGCACTTGGATTTAAATGTTTGGTTGCACATGCAAATGTATCTGAGGGATACATTTCAGAGAGTTTTAAATTCATTATTAATGATAGTGTGAGGAACTTGAACTATGTACTGTATGTTGCTGTGTATAATATACATCCATGTTTTTGGCCTAAACTTTCTGGAAAACAGTCTTTTGTTTTAATTTTTACTATAATTATTTATATATTTATATTTAGATACTGTTTTTTGTTATTATAAAGGAATTTTAACATTTGTTTTGGACATATTAAGGTACAAGAAATTTTATGCAACAAGTAATTACAAAACAAAAGAGCAGATACAAGGTATTTCAGGTATATGTGCACTCTTATTTTTCCCCTCAAAAATTTAGGCAAAAAAGTGCACCGTATACACAGAAAAATATGGTGTTCTCTTCAGACATTTTGTGGGGTTTTTTTCAGGTTTACTTGTTTGGGTTTGGAGTTCAGCAAGTTTTCTTATAGAAAAAAGAAGTGCCTGAAATTTTTATTTAAAAATCTATTTAATAAAAGAGTTCTACTTTTTTAAAAATTTCCAATTATACTTTAAATTTAATATTATTCTGTATTAGTTTCAGATGTACAGCAAAGTGGTTAGCATATCAGGTACTTTACAGAGTTGTCCCCCCCAAATTACTGACTACTAAAGGCAGCCACTATACTTGTGGTTTTATCTAATTTACCTTATTTAAGTCTCTGTGAAGTGGGTATTCTTTTCTTTGTTTTACAGATAAGGAAACAGTCTCTGAGCAATGACATAAGCCACTGGGATTCTCATGTACTGTAAACAGCAGGATTGGATTTGAAACTTTGTTTTCTATTTTAAAACAAAGAGTTCATGTCACAAGACATGCTACTTGAGCCTTCAAAACTCATGTAATGAAATGTTACCTACATGCTTTCAAGTTTATATTTCTTTAAGCCCTCTAGCAGGAATAGGAATAATATTCCACAAACTGTTCTTCTTAGCAACACACCATGAAAATAGGAGGAATGTCAAGACTCCCTTTATTCCAAGATGTAAACAGAAAGATGGAAGATTTATCATGTAAGAGGGCTATGAACAGAAACCATAGAAAACAGCCATCCTAACTGAATTCAATATCTGCTCATTATCTTGGTCTTTCTGAATTTCCCTCCTTGACAATATCAATTAGTTACATCTTAGGAAAAGATTTATAATCTGACAAGCCTGAAACCTTGGTAATTAGGAAACTCTTCATTATCACTCATCTCTTGAACAGCTTAGACTGGCAGGCAATTGTTTCAAGCTTCAAATTGGCCAAGGATTCCTGCAGCCTCTCCTTCATGTCAGGAGAAAAGAGAAAATATGCAGAATCTGGGGCCCCTTTCTTGAATGAATTGAAACAGGATATTTGAAACAAATTAGGGGGTCATCTTACTTGCAAGAGCTAAAAATCTACTCTGACCTCTGACATCTATAGTTTTTTAACTGGTAGTTTTCATATAATAGCCTAGAGTTTCCAGTTTATATCACTTGTGTCCTATCTTGATACACAACAAATTGCTCAATATACATATTGTAACTGTGAAGCAGAAAAAGCACCCATACTCAATTAATAATGAAGTCATTACTTAATTGGCACTTTAGATAGTATTTATTGAATATTTTATTCATTAACCACTGTGTGAAGATCCTTTATATGAATTTCCTCACCTAATTTTAGCAACAAGTTTACAGATGAGAAAGCTGAAGACCAGAAAATGAAATAGCCGTCCCAAAGACACACTGTTAGAAAGTGGCAGAGCTGAACCTATTACTGAATGACTTCATAGTCATTGACTATAAACATTAAGCTCCAGTACACAGAAAAACAAATCCAGCCATTACAAATCTCCCAAATGCAGCAATTTTCTGTTTGCAGTAGACAGACACTTGACATGATGTTGGGGCTAAATGTCTCTTGGATAGGGGACAGCATTGATTATACAAATGTGACAGAAGACCCATTACTGAAGGAACTGTGGTTTGAAGAGCTTAATTGCTCTGCAGGCAAACATACAAGACTATTTTACTCAATGAAATTTTTCATCTGGACTGGCTTTGATCCCTATGACGTCCATATATTATTGCTTGCTTTTTGACAGAGGTGTGTGTGCATGACTATGTGTGTGTGTGCATTCATACACATGTGTTTTATTATTTAAACAGTTGCCTGAAAGAGAAAGAGAAAGAAGGAGAACATAAAAGACAGGAGGAAAGTGTATATCTGATTGTCAAAATGAACCCAAGGAACCCTGGGTTATCTGTGCATTCCCTGGACTATACTGTTGATGTCTGGCAATGCTTATAATGAATACTTCCTGAGAAAAAGCTTGAGAAAAACATGGCTCTGTGGCAGGCCATATTGCTTTGGAGAGAATAGAAATTCCTACCACCAGTCATCCAGGAAAGAGGCCAGTCCTGCGTTAAAAATGAGGACTATATTGGAAAGCCTAAGACTGTAGAGGTAAAAGAAGTTATCTCTTTGGGTTTTGTAGACACAGGCAGAAGAGATGTACTCAAGGGCCTCCAAAGAAGAGATACAAGCTGTTTTCTGAAACATGGGGCAAGGCATGAATTAATTAAACACAGGCTGATGCTTGCCTCATAAAATAAATTAGACCTATGGAGTCTGAAAGGAGCCAAATTTAAAATATAATTTTCTGTGTGTGGTAATGCATTTCAACTATTCTGAGGTCTTTGGTAAGTCTTGCTGGAAGAAATATCTTGGGATATAAATTGAAAGCATCAAGAGATGTTTAACAGAAGAAGAAAGATAGATGAGAAGATTAACCTTGCAGAAACAAAATATGAGTTATAGCAAAAGAAAGGAGATAACAAAAAAAGCAGAGAAGAAATTATCAAAGAACAAAAAAAGAAAATTTCCCCAAATTGAAGGACCTATAGAATTCAGACTGAGTAAGTACAGCAAGAGCTCAGCACAGTTACTGAAATAAGACCTATAACCTGTTGTGTACCACCAGATTTTCCTACAGAACTGAGCACTCATTCCCCCATGTCCCTGGTATGTTGGTGGCTGGTGGTTCTCAGTTGATTTTCTCCTGGGAAATTGACATTGAGTCAAGGGAACTGTCTCCCTCATGGTCAGTCCCTTCTTGGGAATGGTCCACATTCATGACAAGCCAACAGGGGAAGAGCACTTAAAGACTCAGCCTCCCTGTCTAAGGTAGCATAACTCTGAAGTTCTGTTCCAGTTCCAGAACTCACTGTAGGATTGGCTGAATTGTGTATATCGCAGTTAATGCCTCCCTCTGCTCAATCCTGCTTTTCTTAGCCCTCACAAATGTGGTTTTCTAAAGCAGACTCAAATAAACTTACTGCCCAATAACCTCTATCTCTGAGCCCAAGCTAAGATGATGTGAAATTTTACCACAATATGGTAAAATGTCAGAGCTTGAAGATAAAAAAAGATCTTACTTATCATTGGCAAATATATTTCCCATATGTTTGGTTCCCTTTTCATTTTGCTGATGTTTTCTTTAGCCATACAGAAGCTTTTTATTTTGATGAAGTCTCATTTTATTTTTTACTTTATGTCCCTTGCTCTAGGGGACATAGCATTGAAAATATTACTGCTTGGAATACTGAGATTTTCCTGCCAGTGTTGTCCTCTAGGACTCTTATACTGTTGTGACTTATATTTAAGTCTTTTATCCATCTTTAGTTAATTTTTGTGTATGATGTAAGTTGATGGTCGAGTTTCATTTTTTTTGCATGTAGATTTCTATGCCTCCCAACACCATTTGCTAAGGAAGCTATTTTTACTCAATTTTATGCTCCTGCTCCCTTTGTTGAATATTAAGGGACCATAGAGACATGAGTTTATTTCTAGACTCTCTATTCTGTTCCATTGATCGATGTGTCTGTTCTTAGGCCATTACCAGACTGTTTTGATTACAGTGTCCTTGTAATATAGTTTGACATCTGGTATAGTGATCCCTCCTACTTTGCTCTTCTTTCTCAAACTTACTGCAGTTATTCAAGGTCATTTGTGATTCTATATAAATTTTTGAAATGTCTGTTCTATATCTGTGAAATATCTCCTATATAGAAAGAACTCCCACACCAAGAAGATAAACAATCCAATTAAAAAATGGGCAAAGGATCTGAACAAACACTTCTACAATGAAGACATACAGAGGGTCTAGAAACATATGAAAGGATACTCAGCATCACTAGCCATCAGAGAGATGCAAATTAAAACCACAATGCAATACCACTTCGTACCAGTCAGAATGGCCATCATAAACAAATCAATAAACAACAAGTGCTGCTGAGGATATGGAGAAAAGGGAACTGTAGCACACTGTTGGTGGGAATGCAGACTGGTGCAGCCACTGTGGAAAACAGTATGAAATTTCCTCAAAAAACTAAAAATGGAACTGACTTTTGACCTAGCAATTGCTCTTGGGATCATACCTAAGAACCCTGAAACACCAATCCAAAAGAACCTGTGCACCCCAATGTTCATAGTAGCACAATTTACAATAACCAAGTGCTAGAAGCAACCTAGATGCCCATCAATAAATGAGTGGATCAAAAAACTGTAGTACATTTACACAATGGAATTCTATGCAGCAGAGAGAAAGAAGGAGCCCCTACCCTTTGCAATAGCATGGATGGAAATATAGAGTATTATGGTAAGTGAAATAAGTCAGGTTGTCAAAGACAAATACCATATGATCTCACCTTTAACAGGAACCTAATCAAAAAAACAAACAAGTAAGCAAAGTATAACCAGAGACACTGACATAAAGAACAAACTGAGTGTAACCAGAGGGGTGGAGGGAGGGGTATAATGGGAGAAAGAAGGGGAAGGATAGTTAAGGAACATGTAAGAGACACATGGGCAAACCAAAAGGGGGTAGGATTGAGTGTGGGAGGTGGGGGTGGGTGGGAGGGGGGAGACAGGTTGGGGGCAAATGGAGAAGACTGTACTTGAACAACAATTAAAAAATTTTTTTAAAGCACTTTTTAAAAAAATTTGGTAGTGTCTTTTTTTTTTAAGATTTTATTCATTTATTTTTAGAGAGGGAAGGGAGGGAAAAAGAGAGAGAGAGAAACATCAGTGTGTGGTTGCTGGGGGCTGTGGCCTGCAACCCAGGCATGTGCCCCAACCGGGAATCGAACCTGCGATGCTTTGGTTTGCAGCCCATGCTCAATCCACTGAGCCACGCCAGGCAGGGCAAAAATTTAAAAATTTTAAAAATTAAAAAAGATCCTAAAACTTCCAGGGAAGAGAAAAACAATAGATCAACTCTAAAGGAACTAGAAATGGAGTGTCATTAGATTTGTCAACAACAACACTGGAATCTAGAAAAAGAGCTTAAATAATGAGGAAACATTTTTATCCTACATTTAGATTTACTCCTAGAATAAGGATTTCATTCTGGAAATATGTAATGAAATAACTACAAGGATGGCATAAAGACATTTTCATACAGATAAATAACAAATAAATCTACCTCTTTCTTAATCTTTCTTTTGAAAATACTGGAGTGAAATGATACAAGGAGAAACTGTCTACCAAAATGAGAGCTAAAACAAGAAAGAGGGAACATGAGGTGTAGGAAAATATGAAATGTTATCCAGAAGGTTGGCAAAGAGACAGCCCTAAGGATGCTACCATAGGGCTTGCCATAATGGAGCATCCTTAGGGCAAGTTAAAAGAAAAATCTGCCCAGTGAGGATCAGGAAAACAGATGGCTCTAGGAGGGAGGGATCTAGGAATCAAGAAAATTAATAATAATTAAAATAATAATAAATAAAGTAACTGTTAACTCCAGCAGAGCTATATGAAGCTTGTCTGGAACATAGCCAGCCATGTACTATGAAAAATAGAGACATTTATTAAGAAGATACAAGATCAGACACAGTAGTGTTTGGAATCCCCAAATCAGCTTCTAGTTCTCTCACTGCTAGTGGCCAAATTTTGTTGATTGCAGCCCAGACACATTCAACATTCTCAGGTGTTCTGCTTGTTGCAGGCCTTCCAGTCTGTAGATCTTTCAATAAATTCTTGACCATCTTTGAAGCATTTGTGCCACACTTGTATTTGCACTGTATTCATTGCATCATCCCTGAAAGTCTTCTGAATCATCTGAATAGTTTCCACAGAGGAATATTCAATCTTAACACAAAATTCGACACAGATTCATTGCTCTAGTTGCTCAGTCATTTTGAATACTCTGGTCACCCAGTACACATGCTTACTCAACACCATCTACCACCCCCACTGATTAGTAGAGTGAAGCTGTCATTGTTCACACATGCACATTCCAGTCCACTCTCCTTGGCTGCCAGGTTACATTGATGTCGTGCAAACTGTTCTCATTGTATTAATAATGGCTGGAATTTTTCTGAACAGACTTCATATGTTTGAACACAAAAAGAGGAATAATTCTAGTAAGCTGAATAATATTTGGTTAATCATAACAATGTAAACATTGGCTGTTGATTTAGTAAAACATGATTATGTTGGAGTGTTGAGAAAAAGAAAAATGGAAGAAATGATGATGAGATGAGTCATTATGTAGCATGTAGAGAAGTCAGTGGATACCTTCTTAAATCTATAAGCCAAGAAATAGCTGTGTATGCAAAATTTTTGAAATATGGATGAAAATTCTAGGAGAGGTACCTGGAAGATTTAATGAAGTTTTGCTTAATTGGGGAGAGAAATGAAAGATTGTATAAAGAATGGCTTTTTAAATGATATACTTTAAGTATTGCCTATGTTAGATGTATAAAGTCATGTGCATGCATTTATTTAATAAAAATTTATTTAATAAAAAAGTTAAAAATGGTAGAAAATTGCCTGCTATGTAGTGATAGTGACAAATGGGGAGTGCAGAGGAGAAGACTGAAGAGATGGCATGCCCCAACCAGCACAGACTCATGGAACATGTAAGTATTCCCTGAGAGTTGCTGGGAAATCTCAACAAAGTCATCCTGGTAAAGGATTGAACTTTCTAAAATCAAAGCTTCGCGATATATTGCTTTCACATCTAGGTTCTGTTGACAGGTTTGAAAGAGAATGGCCAATTCCTAGTGTCCAACCTACCATAAGCACTTGTACCCATGGCACAAGTTGCTAACCCAGCACTGCTCTGCTTCATACATAGGTATGATCAATTAGCAATATTCATCATAGGCACAGAAAACATTTGCCAAACCAATTCTTCAGAATCCTTCTCAACACAAGGCTAGGAAAGTGTGACAACTCTGAAGGGCTATCCCAGCTCCAGAACTCCTCAATGGATTGGCAACTCTTTATACAATTCACCACTCCTATTATAAAATCCTACCTTCAAAATAATAATTTGGGTCCTTTTAGAAACAGATGCTAGGCAGGATTTACTGTACAAAAGTTTATTAGGGAGAATGGCTAAGGGAGCCATCAGACCTCATTGCGAATCTGTTCCCAGTGAAGGAGATGGGGAAGTTCTAAGTGCAGTTCTAAGGAAACTTTAGCAAGTTCACTGGTGAGTTTTCAAGCCAAATCCATCCATATGAGGAGTACTGTGGCTCCAGGAATTAGTCTGCCCAAGTATCTCTGCCATGCTCAGTACTGGCCATGGAAAGTGTAGCTTCAGCTCAAGCACAGAGATACATTTCATTGTATAGCACCTGGAATTTAGTAATTCTACTAGCAGTTGAAGAGAGCTGGTTTCAGACTGGCCCATGGAACTAGATACCTGAATTAACAGGTGTGACCATAGAGTCATAAGGAAGACTTAGAAATTGACCATGTGGGCTAGGCCAGACTTCAGTCAGGAGTAGACAAAGTTGTTGGTATCTGCCTCCCAATAGGCTCATGATGGCCACTGGCCAGATATGGATAAGGAGAGGTGGATAGGGACTTTTTAGCCTAGATTTGGTCAATGAGATGAGGGGAAGGAATCACAATTATATGCTATGAAGACCAAGATAGGAATCTTCCTATGTCATTGTGAAGGACTCCGGAGCACTGACTCAACATATTTCTGTTCCTGTCAATGGCTCAATCAAAGTTGTTTTACAAAAGTAATTACATTAAAAGCTACAATTAGTGCAATAACAACAAAAACCATTAATAAGCATCCACTAAGTACTTAATCTTTTTCTAATTTTTAAATCTTTATTGTATTTGTTCCCATTACCATTTCACCCCCTTATGTCTGCTCCTCCCAGCAATCACCACATTCCTGTCCACGTCCATGAGTCCTTTTCCTTTTTGCTCAATCCCTTCACCCTGTCACCTCCTCCCCCAACTAGCTGTCATCCTGCTCAATATCAGTCTGTCCCCATTTGCCTTGTTAATTCAGTTTGTTCATTAGATTCCACATATGAATGAAATCATTTTATATTTGTCTTTCTCTGACTGGCTTATTTCACTAAGCATAATTTTCTCCAGGTCCATCCGCACTGTCGTGAAAGGTAATTTTTTTTTCTTTTTTATGAGTAGTATTCCATTGTATAAATCTCTCATAGTTGCTTTGTCTACTCATCTATTGATGGACACTTGGGCTGCTTTCATATTTTGGAGGTTGTAAATAATGCTGAAATGAACATAGGGGTGCTTATGTTCTTTCAAATTAGCATTTTGGGTTCCTTAAGATATATTCCCAGATGTAGGATCACTGGGTCAAAAGGCATATCCATTTTTAATTTTTTAAGGTATCTCCATACTGCTTTCCACAATGGCTGCACCAATCTGCATTCCCACCAACTGTGCAAAAGGGTTTCCCTTTCTCCACATCCTCACCAGCACTTGTTGTTTGTTGATTTATTGATGATAGCCATTCTTATGGGTATGAGATGACATCTCATTGTGATTTTAGTTTGCATTTCTCTGATGATGAGTGACATTGAGCATCTTTTAATATGTTTATCAAACATATTTAGGTCCTCTTTGGATAAGTGTTTATTCAGGTCCTCTGCCAATCTTTTAATTGGGTTGTTTGGGTATTTTTGGTGTTGAGTTTTGTAGTACTTCATAAATTTTGGATATTAACCCATAATCAGATGTGTCAGTAAATATGTTCTCCTATTCTGTGGAATGTCTTTTCATTTTGTTGATGATTTCCTTTGCTGTGCTAAAACTTTTTAGTTTGATATAGTCCCATTTGTTTATTTTTTGCCTTTATTGCCCTTCCCAGGAAGATACATCTCATAAAAAATTGCTGCTAGTAATGTCTGACATTTTGCTGCCTATGTTTTTGTCTAGGAATTTTGTGATTTCTGGTCTAAAATTTAAGTCCTTAAACCATTTTTATTTTATTCTTGTTGTGGTGTAAGAAAGGGATCTAGTTTCATTTTTCTGTATGTATCTGTCCAATTTTCCCAACAGCATTTATTGAATGAACCATCTTTATCTTTAATCATATATAAACCACTATATATGACTGCTTCCTCTATCAAATATTAATTGACTATAATACAAATCCTTTGTATTTCTTTGGTGTCAGTTGTTATTTCTCCTCTTTCATTAATTATTTTATTTGTTTGGGTTCTGTCTTTTTTTTTTCTTTATGAGTCTGGCTAAATGTTTCTCAATCTTTTTTTTCACTTTTTTAAAATATATTTTATTGATTATGCTATTACAATTATCCCATTATCCCCCTTTCATTCCCCTCAACTCTGCACACCCTCTCCCACCCACATTCTCCCCTTTTAGTTCATGTCCATGTATCATAAGTTCTTTAGCTACTACATTTCCTATACTATTCTTGCCCTTCCCCTGTCTATTTTCTACCTACCATCTATGCTACTTATTCTCTGTACCTTTTCCCCCTCTCTCCTCCTCCCACTTCCCTGTTGCTAACCCTCCATGTGTTCTCCATTTCTGTGGTTCTGTTCCTGTTCTAGTTGTTGCTTAGTTTGTTTTTGTTTTGTTTTAGTTTTAGATGTGGTTGTTAATAATTGTGAGTTTGCTGTCATTTTACTATACATGATTTTTTTTAATCTCTTAGATAAGTCCCTTTAACATTTCATAAAATAAGGGCTTGGTGATGATGAACTCCTTTAACTTGACCTTATCTGAGAAGCACTTTATCTGCCCTTCCATTCTAAATGAAAGCTTTGCTTGATAGACCAGTCTGGGATGTAGGTCCTTGCCTTTCATGACTTGGAATACTTCTTTCCAGCCCCTTCTTGCCTGCAAGGTCTCTTTTGAGAAATCAACTGTCAGTCTGATGGGAACTCCTTTGTAGGTTACTGCCTCCTTATCTCTTGCTGCTTCTAGGATTCTCTCCTTCATTTTTACCGTGGCTAATGTCATTATGATGTGCCTTGGTGTGTTCCTTCTTGAGTACAACTTCTTTGGGACTCTCTGAGCTTCCTGGACTTCCTGGAAGTCCATTTCATTTGCCAGAGTGAGGAAGTTCTCCTTTATTATTTGTTCAAATAACTTTACCACTTGTTGCTCTTCCTCTTCCCCTTCTGGTACCTCTATAATTTGGGAGTTGGAATGTTTAAAGATGTCCTGGAGGTTCCTAAGCTTCTTCTTATTTTTTTGAATTCTTATTTCTCCATTCTTTTCTGTTTGGTTGTTTCTTTCTTCCTTCTGGTCTACTCTATTGTTTTGAGTCCCAGTTTCCTTCCCACTATTAGTTCCCTGTGCATTTTCCTTCATTTCTGTTATTGTAGCCTGCATTTGTTCATCTAATTTGTGACCAAAATCAACCAATTCTGTGAGCATCTTGATCACCAGTGCTTTGAACTGTGCATCTGATAGGTTGGCTATCTCTCAGTCACTTAAAAGTATTAGATTTGGGGCTTTCAGTTCTGTTTGAGCCATCTTTTTTTTCCCCTTTGGTCTGGCTGCACCTGTTACGTATGAGGGGCAGAGCCTTAGGTGTTCACCAGGGCGGGGCACCCCAGTTAATGGGTTGTGATGTTGTGTGTGGGGGCAGGGTCTGAAAGGGAACAATGGCGCTCAGACCTCAGTCCCTTCCGCTGCTTCCCCCGAGCAAACTGGGCCCCTCTGGTGCCAATTCCCATGTGAGTGGGCTTGTGCACCCTGTGTGTCTTTCCAACAACCTCTCCTGTGAGGCTCTGGGATTCTCTCTCTGCTCCTCAACTCCCACAGGTGTTTTCAATCAGTGTCCTGAGGCTCTATTTCCCAGTGCTTTGATCCTGGGTTGCATGCAGTGCCTATTCACAATTCCTGCTTCACTGGGTCTGACATTAGCCACCCCTCAGCAGGGGTTTGCCAGCTGCCACTTGCGCACTCAGGGTCCACCTGCTGCGGTCTTGCATTCCCCAGACGCATTATGCACCCGGTCCCGATGCTCAACCTCTCTGCTCTCTTCACTGTGACCCAGCCCAGCTGCCCGACTCCGCCCCTCCTACCGGTCTGGATGAACAGGTCTATTTTAACTACTTGTTGTCTGACTTCCATACAGTTCAATTTTCTGTCAGTTCTGGTTGTTATTTTGTTTCTAAATTGTTGTTATCCCTACCTTGGTTGTGTGAGGAGGCACAGTGTGTCTACCTATGCCGCCATCTTGGCTGGAAGTCCTTGTCAATCTTGTTTATCTTTTCAAAGAACCAGCTCTGGGATTCATTGATTTTATTTATTTATTTATTTATTGTTCAATTATTTGTTTCCATTTTCACCACACCGAACCCTTTGCCTCTCCCATCTCCACTTCTCACCCTCGAAGCTACCTGCTTTGGCTTTGTCCATATGTTCTTCATACATGTTTCTTGATGACCTACCCTTAAGTTACCCCATTATCCCTCTCTCCCCTCCCCTCTGGTTACTGTCAGTTTGTTCTTTATTTTAATGTCTCTGGTTATATTTTGCTTGCTTGTTTGTTTTCTTGATTAGGTTCCACATATAGGTGGGATCATATACTATTTATCTTTAACCACCTGGCTTATTTCACTTAGTATAATGCTCTACAGTTCCATCCATGCTATTGTGAAGGGTAGGAACTCCTTTCTTTCTGCTGTGTAGTATTCCATTGTGTAAATGTATCATAGTTTTTTATTCAGATATTTCATGCAATAATATTTTCACTGATATGTCCCCTAGAGCAAGGGACATAAAGGAAAGAATAAAAAAATGGGACCTCATCAAAATAAAAAGCTTCTACATGGCTAAAGAAAACAACAGTAAAATGAAAAGAAAACCAAGTGCATCGGGAAAGATATTTGCAAAAAACAACTCAGACAAAGCTTTGATCTCTAAAATATGTAAAGAACTCACACTATTCCACTCACCCCAGAAAGACAAAAAATCCAATTAAAAAATGAGCAAAGGACCTGAACAGACACTTCTCCAGTGAGGACATAGAGAGGGCCCAGAGACATTTGAGAGGATACTCAGCATCACTGGCCATCACAGAGATGTAAATTAAAATCACAATGAGATACCACTTCACACAAGTCAGAATGGCTATCATAAACAAATCAACAAACAAGTTCTGTAGAGGTTGTGAAGAAAAGAGAACTGTAGTACACTTTTGGTGGGAATGCAGACTGGTGCAGCCACTGTGGAAAACAATGGAATTTCCACAGAAAACTAAAAATGGGTTCATTGATCTTTTGTATCATTTTTAGACCACCTATTATCTCTACTCTGATCTTTATTACTTCCTTCTTTCTACTCACTTTGGGTTTTGTTTGTTGTTCTTTTTCAAGTTCCTTTAAATGTGAAGTTAGATAATTCATTTGATCTTTTTCTTGTTATTTTAGATAGGCCTGTAATGCTATGAATTTCCTTCTTAGGATTTCTCTACCAGTGTTCCACAGATTTTTGATTTTTGTATCCTCATTTTCATTTGTTTCATGGTATCTTTAGATTTCTCCCTTTATCTCATTGTTGACCCATTCATTTTTTAATAACGTTATTTAGCTTCCATGCCTTTATGTGCTTTACAGTGTTCTTCTTGTTATTGATTTCTAGTTTCATAGCATTGTGGTCAGAGAAGATATTTGATATGATTTCAGTCTTCTTAAATTTATCAAGACTTGTTTTAGGTACTAACATGTGATCCATCCTGGAAAACATTCCATGTGCTCTTGAAAAGTATGTATATTCTGCTGCTTTGAGGTGAAATGCTTTGAAGCTATCAATTAATTCCATTTGACCTAGTGTGTCATTTAAGCCCTCTGTCTTCTTGTTAATTTCCTGTGTGAAAGATCGATTCATTGAAGTCAATGGGGTGTTAAAATCCCCAACTATGACTATATTTCTGTTGACCTCTCCCTTTATGTACATCAAGATTAGCTTCACATATCTGGGTACTCCTACATTGGGTGCATAAATATTTACTGGGGTTATATCCTCTTGTTGGATTGTTCCCTTTATCATTATGTAAGGTGTTCCTTTGTATCTTACTATAGCCTTGGTTTTAGGTCGATTTTGTCAGATACAAGTACTGCTACCCCAGCTTTTTTTCCTTTCTGTTTGCATGAAATACCTTTTCCCAAACCTTTACTTTTAGTCTGTGGGAATCTTTCAATTTGAGATGGGTCTCTTAGAGGCAGCATATATATGGGACTTGTTTTCTTATCCATTCAGCTACCCTGTGTCCTTTGATTGGAACATTTAAGCCATTTACATTTAAGGTGATTATTGATAGATGGATAGGCAGGGCCATTTTATTATTAGACTGTTTTCCTCTGTTTTTTTTTTTTTATTTCTCTTTTTCTTCTTCTTAAAGGAAGCCCTTTAACATTTGTTGCAATGCTATTTTGATGTTAACAAACTCTTAGCTTTTTCTTGTCTGGGAAACTCCTTATTTCTCCTTTGATTTTAAGATAGCCTTGCTGGGTAAAGTAGCCTTAGTTGTAGGTCCTTACTTTTCATCACTTTGAATATTTCACACCACTCCTTTCTGACCTGAATTGTTACTGATGAGTAATCATATGACAATCTAACTGATGCTCCCTTCAAGATAACTACCTGCTTTTCTCTTACATCTTTTAGGATTTGCTTCTTATCTTTAAGCCTTGACATTTTAATTATGATGTATCTCAGTGTAGGCCTCTTTAGGTCCAACTTCTTTGGAACTCTTTGAGCTTCCTGGGCTTGTGTGTCTTTTTCTTTCACCAGATTAGGGAAGCTTTTGGTCGTTTTTTCTTCAAATAGACTCTCAATCCCTTGCTTGCTCTCTTCTCTTTCTGATAGTCCCATGATGTAGATGTTGTTCTGCTTCATGTTGCCTAAAATGTTTTTAAGCTCTACTCATTTTTTAAAATTCTTTTTTCTTTTTGCTACTCTGCCTGGGCGTTTTTATCTATGTTGTCTTCCAAATCATTGACTTGATCCTCTGCTTCATCTAAGCTACTTTTTATTCTTTCCAATGTAGTATTTATTTTAGGTGTTTCATTCTATATTTCTGACTGGTCCTTTTTTATGGTTTCTATGTGTTCTTTCATGCTGTTGAGTATCCTCATAATCATTACTCTAAACTTTCTATCTGATAAATTGCTTTCCTCGCTTTTATCTAGAAGTTCTTCTTCTGGAGAATTCTCTTGTTCTTTCATTTGGGATTTGTTTCTTTGCTTTCCCATTTTGGCTGTTTCTTTGTATTTTCCACCTTAGCTGTTAAAGTAATCAGTTGTAAAGCTAATCCATTGCTGGACTGCTCAGTTGTTGAACTAATTAAATTGTAATCAGCAACCTGGCCTAAACTCCACAGGGTGATATAGAGTAACTCTTGTGGATGTGGCTATTGCATACCCTCAGGCTGATGCCACTTGGAGAGGAGTGCTCTGCCTGAGAAATATTGCTTCTGCAATATGGGGAATGACACAGCACAAGGATCCTAAGAGACTTTCCTTCAGTTCTCTCCCCAGATCCACCAACCCCAGACTCTCCTCAAGCGTGTCTAGTCCATTCTGCCCTCCTGCTTTTGGAGCCCAGGTTGAGTTGCTCCAAATGAAATTTTGTGCATTGGCTCTTTAAGAGGTTCTTTGCATCTCTAGCCATCTCTTTCTGGCAGACAGAACCCCTGCTACTATTCACAGCCATATGTTTTCAGGGTTCCTTTCCAACTTTGGTGCTATAGGCTAAAGATCCCAAGTTGTGGTTTAGAACACACACTTATCAGGAGAATCCCCTGGCCACTGAAATATCCATCCAGAACTGCAGCTGCCATCCATGGAAGCCCTGCCAGCCCTCTTGTGCTTCCTCTGTACTCCCTACCAATCTGTGGTGAAGTTTTATTTTGTCTGTCCTTTGTTATAAGGCTTCTCTCCAGCCAGTGTCCAGTTGGTTATTCAGAATGACTTCTCTATAATTTAGTTGTAATTCCAGGTTGGTCCTAGGAGGAGGTTAGTGTAGCTTCTACTTAATCCTCTTCCATCTTGGATCTTCACTACTTATTCTTATGCAGTGGTATTAAAAACATAGGTCTTGACTTCAGGGTGCCTACAGCAGAATTATAGCATAAGCAAACTCAACCAGTGTGTGCTGTGTGTATGTGCATGTGCAGGCACACATACACGAGCAACCATACTCCTTTCATTCAGAGACATTTACACAAAAAAGCCCCTAAAAGTCAGTTATTTCATTGGCTATGCCATCAAAAACACAGAGATTTTTTTTCCAATGCTAGATAATACATTTTTAGACTCTAGTTACTGTTTTCCCCAAATTTATGACATAAAAAGCTTCCTATATTGAACTTATTTGTGACATCATATCTATAGAACTACACAGGACTAATCACTTAACTGACTGAAAAAGCATTTCGATAATCTAAGTGATTGAATTATTTGTCCAATTTAGGGCAACATTGGTCATTTAAGCATATCTGTTGTGGTTGACTGCCACTAAAAGCTAGTAATGACAACAGGTTTGAGTATCTTAGAATGCTATGATTCTGTGTCCTCTAACTCAGTGTGCAGTGAGTTGTTTCAATTCCTACTTCCCAGTCTGAATATCTGAGTAATAAAAAGCATCAGGATGATTTCTTATTTGGTTTATGTATACTAACTAATTAAGTTTCAATACTCTGTGAAATTGTTACTCATAGAATAGACAGGAAAGCTGTGCTAGAGAATGTGTTCTTATTGTATTGTAAGTTATGAAGCCATATTGGAACATAAACATGTGACTTAATCTGTAATTTTGTGTTTCAACATGTTTTATCTGGTCAGACCTCATGTTGCTAGAATCAGTGTCCACCAAATCCAGACTCTAGTGATCAGTCAACATCTTTGGCAGAGGAACTGTCTTTTTCATTGAATTTCTAAAGCAAAGTCCAAATGACTCTGCCATTTGGTTATATAATGACACCACTTGTTTTATTCAAACTCACTTTCTGACCCGGCAATTCCACTGTTGGGGTTTTAACCTAAGAACACTGAAACATCAATCCAAAAGATCCTATGCACTCCAGTGTTCATAGCAACACAATTTACAATAGCCAAGTGCTAGAAGCAACCTAAGGGCCCATCAGTAAATGTATAGATCAAAAAACTATGGTACATTTACACAATGGAATACCATGCAGCAGAAAGAAAGAAGAAGCTCCTACCTTTTGCAA
This sequence comes from Tonatia bakeri, assembly GCA_004024845.1. Lineage (NCBI taxonomy): Eukaryota > Metazoa > Chordata > Mammalia > Chiroptera > Phyllostomidae > Tonatia > Tonatia bakeri. The sequence continues at coordinate 36,060 of PVIA01005401.1, forward strand.
TAGCATGAATGGAACTCAAGAACATTATGCTAAGTGAAATAAGCCAGGTAGTGAAAGACAAATATCATATGATCTCACCTTTAAGTGGAACCTAATCAACAAAACAAACAAGCAAGCAAAATATAACCAGAAACATTGAAATAAAGAACAAACTGACAGTAACCAGAGGGGAGGTGGGAGGAGATAATGGGGGGAAAGGAGGAAGCATTTTCAGGAACAATTATCAAGGACAGATGGACAAAACCAAGGGGGGTTGGGATCAGGGGAGGGAGGTGGGGATGGTTGGGATGGGGCAGAGTGGTGCGGGAGAAAATGGAGACAACTATACTTGAACAACAATAAAAAAAAAACCCACTTTCTGAATCTAAAATGATTAAGAAAAGGATTTGAGAACATTTTAGCTCTTTGTACTAACCTGGTTATTGTAAAATAACCTACTATTTTATCCATGTGAAGAGAAGTAGTTTGCTTTCAAAAAGATGGTGTGACGACCAACTAAAATTGATGAGGAGACACTCTGAAAAAGGAGTGCTCCCTAAAAAATAAATGCTAAAGTGTTGCTCACTCAGAGGCTAATTGGTCCCCTGGAATAATCAAACATATTACAAGCTGCACACTTATTACCAGTCTTGACCATACCCCTCCCACAAGCACTAATGAACATCTCAGGAACCAGCTTGGCCACATTCCCATTGTCTACCTGCAGCTAAGGACACACACCACATTAGATATGCAATATCTCCCTTCCCTGGGAGTCATTTTATTATGTTTGCTTTGGAGTATACTCCTAAGTCTACTGTGATAAAAAATCACTTGAGTTAATAACATTCAGCATTTGGGAAGGTGATTCAGGAATTATCTTAGAAACCATAGTGCTTTTTTTTGTTGTTGTTGTTGTTGTTGTTGTTTAAATACTAAAAATAAGAAGAAGCATTTGGCAGAAACCCACCTCCTGAAGATATTGTATCATTCTAACTATTAGATATTAAGAATTCAATATATGCTTCTTATTTTTTCAAATGTGTAACTCTGAAAATTTCCCCCATTAGCCTAGACTGTATTAATTTTGCCATAGCTACAAAAGCAGAAAAAAAATATTGCTTCAGTTCTTAGTTTCCCTGGGTCCAAACTTAGACTAAAGAAAAAAATATGTTAAAAATTTCAAGTATTCATCTCAAGAATGTGATTTTCATGAAGAAATCAAAAAATCAATTAACATTTACCTCTGAAACAATCATGAGGGTAATAAAACATTCTGGTGTTGCCTTCCAAAAGTCCCATTGGTATTTTCCAGCATGTTCATACCCTCTCACATACCTTTATACACCTCTTTATGCATACCCTCATACACACCTTCACATACAACCTCATGCACACCCTTATAGACACTCTCATACACTCTCTACACACCCACATACACCTTCATACACAGCCTCATACACATCCTGATACACACCCACATACACACTCTCATACACACCCTCATGCACATCTTCACATACACCCTAATATACACCCTCCTATACACCCTCATACACTCTCATACATAACCTCATACATGCCTTATACATACTCTCTCACAACCCTAATATATACCCTCATATACGATCTTATACACACCTTCATACACATACTCATTTACTCTCATACACACCCTCTCACACACCCCCATACACACTCTCATATACACCCCCACACACATGCTCTTACACACTCTCATATACACCCTCATATATACACCCTCGTATACACCACTCTCACACACACCCTCAAGCACACCTTCAAACACATCCTCATGCAAATACTCCTACACACTCTCATGCACACACTCAAATACACTGTCATACATACCATTATACACACCTTCATACACATCCTTATACACACTATCATTATACCTTCATATACACTCTCATACACATCCTCATATACATCCTGATCACAGCCTTATGTACATCCTCTCACACATTCTCTCACACACCTTCATGCACACCCACACAGCCTCACCATCCTCTCACACACATGTAGATTCCCTTATATGCAGGTTCTCACCTTGTTATCTAGATTCTACTGCATATGTCCATAACTAAGTAGTGATTTTCTTTTGCATTGGCCCCAAAACATTGCCTTTTAGAGGAATATTTTCAGGAGACTGATTCTGTTGAATTTAAATAGGTGTTCTAAAACGAGTGTGTATGTGTGCCTGCATGCACACACATTTCATGGGCAAATATGTTTGAGAAATTCTAAGATAAAGAAAGTTAAGCAAGTCTTATTTGGATAGAATCTTAGGATAGGATATCTTAGAGCCTTTGATGAACTAATGTGTTCTATGCAGCCCTGATAGAGAATTATTGCTATCCAGGGTGCTGTTCAGTTGGTAATCACTCACCACATGGGGCCATTGAGTCCTTGGGAGGTGGCAGAATTGAACTGAGAGATTCTGAAAGTACAAAGGGAAAAGGCAAAACATATCACTAATAAATGATTTCCATTGATTAATCTTGAAATGATAGTATTTATATATACTGAATTAAATGTACAATATTATTAATATTATGTTTCTTCTGTTTCTTTTACCTTTTTTAATGTTACAACCAGAAACCTTAAAATTACATGTGACTTGCATTATATCTATAAAAATAGAGCATTTCCAAACTTATTTGACCATGAGAAATTAATTTTTCTGTCATTTCTTATTGATGTGGTCTAGTGGACATTGAATTTTGAGAGTATACTATATACATTAAGATGGGGGGAAGTCAACTTCAACATCAAAAGTGAAGATTTTTTCACATTTGCCTGGGGATGTTGGTACTGAAGATGAACATCATGTTTAAAGTATTTTTCTGGCATCCTGCTGTGTGCCAGGCTCTGTACAAAGCCCAGAGGACAGACCAATGAATAGCTCTCAACACATAGCAATAGACACCACCAAGAAACAATACCTTGTCTTACACTACTTACTGAAACCAGATTCCTGGGCACCCTCACACCTCTTGAAGGGACTCTCTGTGAGTAGGACATTTTTTTTTCTTTTTTTTTTGTTTTTAATCATTGTTCAAGTACAGTTTTCTCCCCTTTACTCCCAATCCAGCCCACCCTCCCTCCCATTACCACCCTCCCCTTAGTTTTTGTCCATGTGTCTTTTAACTTTGTTCCTGTAAACCCTCCCCCTTTTTCCCTGAAACTCCCTCTTCTCTCTCCTCTGGTCACTTTCTGCCTGTCCTCTATTTCAGTGTCTTTGACTATATTTTGCTTGTTTCTTTGTTTTGTTGTTTAGGTTCCTGTTAAAGGTGAGATCTTATGGTATTTATCTTTCACTGCCTGGCTTATTTTGCTTAGCATAATGCTTTCCAGTTGCATCCATGATGTTGCAAAGGGTAGGAGCTCCTTCTTTCTTTCTGCTGCATAGGTAGGAAAATCTCAGATATATCATGCAAAAACTTTTTTACTGACATGTCCCCTAGAGCAAGAGACATAAAGGAAAGAATAAACAAATGGGATCTCATCAAAATAAAAAGCTTCTGCACAGCTAAAGAAAACAGTATCAAAATAAAAGAGAATCAACTGTCTGGGAAAACATATTTGCCAATGATACCTCAGACAAGGGCTTAATCTCCAAAATATGTAAAGAACTTACACGACTCCACTGTAAGAAGACTGGCAACCCAATTAAAAAATGGGCAAAGGACTTGAACAGACACTTCTCCAAGGAGGACATACAGAAGATCCAAAATCACATGAAACGATGTTCAATATCACTAGCTATCAGAGAGATGCAGATTAAAACCACAATGAGGTACCACTTCACACCAATCAGAATGGCCATCATAAGCAAAGCAACAAACAACAAGTGTTGGAGAGGTTGTGGAGAAAAGGGGACACTAGCACACTGTTGGTGGGACTGCAGACTGGTACAACCACTGTGGAAAACAGTATGGAACTTCCTCAGAAAACTAAAAATGGATCTGCCTTTTGACCCAGCAATCCCACTGCTGGGACTATATCCTAAGAATCCTAAAACACCAATCCAAAAGAACCTTTGCACCCCAGGGTTCATAGCAGCACAATTTACAATAGCTAAATGCTGGAAGCAACCTAGATGCCCATCAGTAAATAAATGGATCAAAAAACTATGGTACATTTACACAGTGGAATTCTATGCAGCAGAGTAAGACATTTTTAAGCAGCACTAGCAGTGACTCTGAGACACATGATTACATAAATATCTAAATATTTTCACATTTGGTACAGCCATATTAATGCATACCTATGCATACTGATAATTTTCTCTGTGTATAAGGCAAGGACTGACTGCTCATTTGATAAATTAAATTAAATTAAATTACATGCCCAAGGTTGCAGAACTGGAGATGAGCCTAGATTTTTCAGTAGTGTTCGGTTCACAACACCATAAATTTTGAAAATTAAAGAAAAGAGTTTATAAGTTTTGAAACTAAAGCAGACTCAGAGGTAGCTTCTACCTTTTCTCAGAATTCCTCCTCATGGTATGAAATGGAATATTACTGCATTCAAATTCTAAACATGATGTTCTAATTTCCTCATGACAATTTGATAAGACTTCTTATTTACAGGGGGGAGAAAAGACATTTTTTCTTGTGGTTTTTGATTTACATCAAGTATGAAGTGTTTCCCCCCTCCCCCAATCTATGACTCCATCCTTCTGCAGAAATGTTTTGTTCCAGGGAACTGGCAAGATTCTAAAGGGCCAATGTCAGCTGTGGCAAAGTGCCTTCTTTAATGTGTTTCACTGGACTGCCTGTAGCTTTGCCCTGCTGAGGTTGATAAGAGGCTGATGTTTTTATTGGGAACTATTTTTTAAATTCTTTATTTCAACTGTCATTCTTCAGAACAGGGCGTTATCCCTCGGTAGAGGTACAGGTTTTCATTTTCTGCCTACCAACAAGGTAAGGAAATCAAGCCAAGACACATACCTATGTAAATTGATTGTGTGTGAGAGTGTGTGTATCTTTGGTGATTCTGGATTGTAGGCTCAATTTTGCTTTTTGCTGACTTATTCAAAACCATCGACATCCTTACTTTGAACAGATACAGTTCAAATTTTTTTTTAAAAAAGCACCTTACCAGGTATCTGTATGGGAAAACAATATTATCATTCTGTGTGAGAATTAGGTATTTACTCTTCTCAACATAATACACAGGAATGGTTACTGCATTGCATTTGGGCTGTGATTAGGGCAACAAGTAAACCTGAACTGTTTTTCTACACATTTTATGTGAAGGTGGAGGTAGGTGGTAATGATGTTTACTTTGGGTGGGTGTGATTACTCAGTGTCTAAATCTAGTAACTGTGCTTTTCTTTTTTTAATGATAGTGATTATAAATGAGTGTCAAACAATAGTGCTCATATGGAGACTGTGAACACAATATTAGTACTGTTTATTTTAAGCAAAAGAAGATCTTCAGATCCTTCCAGAAGTATGCCAAGGCCATTCTTATTAAAAATAAAAGCTGAATGAATTGTTGCTAAGAAGGTTATATTTTGTACTAATAATGAATGTTCAAATGTACCTTCTAGTTTTATTTGCAAGATTTTCCATAGGCTATCTCCCTCCTATGGATCCTCCACTGTCCTCAGGATCTAGTGGAAGTTTTCAGGCATGAAATGATATGAGAAAGAGATGGGTTATGTTACAGACAGAGAGACTCAGAGGAGATTCAACTATATCAGTGATCCAGGAAGCAGAGAGAGGAGAAGTACCCAGCTTCTGTCCTCTTGTCCTTCAGCCTTGCACCAGTGCCTCCCATTGACCAAACCACCTGCAAGCCAGGGGGCAACAGAGCCTGAAGAATGCAGTTCCCTAATGAATGGAGCTGAGAGCAAAAAGCACATGACCAGCAGGGCCCAACCACATAAGCCACTCGGTGTCATCTACAGTAGCTTCTGGCATTTCTTCTCTGTAGATGCTAAAGCCATTGTTCGTGTGATAGATGCATATCATTGCCTCTGTCTGGACTGTGATTCTTTTCTGAAGGTAAGAGCTATGAGAAGAACACTGAAATTCCATGGTCAAATTCCCAAGAATAGGCTTAAAAGTAAACAGGGTACTTTTAGACTCATAGAACTCCACAGCTTGTGTCTAAGGTTTTCCAGGCACAACCTGATGGCTCAGAAGATTTTTTGTTTTGTTTTATTTTGCGTTAGCAAATCTTGATTAGCAATGTGATCAACCCTCTCTCCTGGATCTGGAGGGAATGATTAGCAGGAGACTAGCTGTGACCTGAACTGTGCAACTATGCCCTTGAAAGGGATTTTTTGCATCCATAATCTCAAGGATATTTTAAATAGTATTGAAATGAATGCTTGCACATGACCTATGATGGTGGTGGATTTTGAATTTTAGATATTTTATTTATTGCTTTACCACCTCCCCAGTCACTCTGATGTGTGTGTACGTTTGCATTTGATTAAAATATCAAAGCTATTGAAAATCCAAAGTAGTTCTCACACTGTAAAAGTAATTTTAGTTCATCTGTGTAGTGTCAGAAATTGTATCCACTTGCAGAGTATTACTCTGTGACACAGGTTTTACCATTTCCATTGCCTCATGACAGAGAGGTAGATTTAAACAAGCCTGGGCCATTAACATCTTGCTATTGCTGGACATCAACTAACAAAGCATGCTAGACTTCACCAACATCTGGAACCCTAAAGAAACTCCTTCCAAGCTTAGTTTTAACTTGTTCTGACACTTGTTCATTTTTCATGCTTCGCCTTGATGAATTCACCCATGGTGTATTTATTTTTAAACCAATCCTTGCAAGAGCTACTACTTCACTGACCAATAACATCTTGGGCTGAAAATATACCTGCATGTCCATAGTGACTGGAATTACATAGCCATAACCTCTATTGTTTATAACATAACTTGCTGCCATTCACATCTTTGTTTCTGAGGTCACCTATTGTTTGTAAAAATATTAAACAATCCAGCCATAGGGATACAGACATGGACTGTTTTGAAAGGCTGAAGAGGTCTCACAACTCTTTGCACTTCGCATTTCACCATCAGTTTCTGAATACAGGATGCAGCAGGAAACTCACATCTCATCTTTCACTACCTGGAGTGTGTCAGACATGTAGAGTTGGATACTGGTGGGTGTCTGCCAAACCCATGGTAAACCTCTTCCACTGAGAATTGCTTTTCTCTAAACATACAGAAGATTGGATCCAAGCTTGCCATGTTCATACAACTTGACTTTATCCACATTAATTAGACATGACCCATAAAGGCCAAACAGTTTCTCTCTCACTAGAATTTGCCTTTTGCTGACTGCCATTCAGGGTGTTCTGGTGCCTTGAACCAAGGAGTTCCTACTTGGGAAGATTTAAGTAACCATTCTAGCCAAGAGCATGAAGTTCAAGAAGAATTACATTTAAAGGGAAGAAAGAACAAAGCAGATACAGAGAGAAAAGGCCAAGAAAAAGAGGTGAATTGTTGCCTGGTAAATTTATTATCTATTGCAGTACAATAAATTAGCCAAAACTTAGCAGTTTTAAAATGACCAATATCTATTAGATCACACAGTTTCTGAGGGTACTTGTGACTCAGGGTTTCTCATGAGTATGAAGTCAAGATTTTAGATAGAGCTGAAGAAGCACTTCAAACTCACTTGTGGGGCTGTTGGTGGGAGAGTTCTCTTTCTTCTTATATGAACCTCTCACTGGATTGTTTACATGACAGGTAGCAGACTTCCTCCAGAATTGACACAAAAAGAGAGTGGTGGAGCTTAATTCTTCTTTCGAGTATGTACTAATTTAGTGACTCTTCCAAAAGGAAAAAAAATATGGAAAGATAAAAATAGCAATTACACATTGGAGAAATATATCAAATATGGGCTTAAACAAGCAACCAAGGTTAACATCACTGGGGATAAGTCATATTGGTATTATGTACTCCTGATATGATGTGAGAAAACATCAGACAAACTCAAATTTAAGGACATTTTACAAAATACCTAGCAAGTACTCTTCAAATGTTTTAAGGTCATTACAAAAAAAAAAAAAGACTAAGATACTGTCATAGACTTTAAGAGATTAAGGATAGTCAATGAATAATTACAATGTGATATCCTAGATTAGAACACAGAACATAAAAATGACATTAGTATAAAACTAATGAAACATGAAGTCTTTTGTTTAGTTAATAGTATTGTACCAATGTTAATTTCTTAGTTTTGACAAATGCACCATGGCTATGTTAACATACAATGAATGTAAGTGAATGGGATATGTAAATTCTGTGTACTATGCTTGCAACTTTTCTGTAAATCTATAATTATCCTAAAAAATATATATTAAAAAACTCTACCCAAACCAACCAACCAAAATCAAAAACAGTGAGTAGAGTGACAAGCCCTAGATGGATCACATGCCTTAGGAAGAAGATCTAAGTCAGACCTGTATGTGAGTGGAGGAATAGTCCAAGAAGGCTTTCAGAAAGAATAAGGGCTGACTGCATACAAAAGAGAGTGAAAAATATAGCTGTAGCATCATCAGATATTCAGATAATTTCTGCTACAATTATACAGGCTCAACAAAATTGGGCAGTGGTGGTACATTGGGTGAAAGAGAGAAGCATGAACAATGCTGGTCACATAGTCCTGAGCTCTTTGGGTAACACTGGCACCACCAACTCTCTGTAGGAGATTCTTTTAATCTGCTCAGCTGCTTAAAAAAAAATACCACAGACAAGGTGGCTTAAACAACAGGAATTTATTTCTCATGGTTCTGGAGGCTGGGAAGTGTAAGATCAGGGTGCCAGCATGGTTGCGTTCCAATGAGGACCCTCTTCCTGGCTTGCAGAGGGCCTCCTTCTCATAATAACCTTATATGGTGGACAGAGATGGAGAGAGAGCTCTTTGGTGTCTCTTCTTATAAGAACACTAATCCCATCATGAGCCGCTCCCCCCCACTTGTGACCTCGTCTAAACCTAATTACCTCCCAAATGCCCCATCTCAAAATATACATCCCATGGGAGATAGCATATCAGTTTATGAATTTGGGGGTAGGGGAGTGACACAAGCCTTCAGTCCATAGCAGATATCTTATGAGACAGTGTTATACCCTTCATCCCTCAGGGAGATATAAAAAGCTGAGGTTATAAAAGTAGATACCCCTAAATTAGTGGCTTAAATAAAGTTTTATTTCTCACTTATGTTCCATGTTCTTCATGGGTGGTGGGAGGCTGTGTTTCCATTATTTTCTTTCAGGGTCCCAAGGTATAAAGAGTCTCCACCATTTAGTGATTGCTGTAGACAAGAGAAGAGTATGTGACAAGTCACACACTGACTCTTAAACGCTTCTGCCTGGATGTGACATGCATTGCTTCCATCACATTTTGCTGACCATCATAAGAAATGTGACCAGGTCTAAATTCAAGAGTGTGGGCAGTTCAACTTTATCATGGGACTTAAAGAAGGAAAATGGGATATTGGTGAACAGTCCTGATACTCACTATAATAGGGTACCTGTGGCAGAGAGCCACCAGGAAGTGTCACTGCCCTTCTGCATCCTCATTTCTTTTTGTGCTTCTTTTTAGTTCCTCCCTTCATATTTTTTATCTTTTTATTTTTTGCTCTCTTTTTTGCCTCCTTCCCTTTCCTTAAAGAATTTTCTAATCACAAAAATGATATATTTAAACTACAAAAAATTCAATAACACTGAAACATTTAAAAAAATTACACAAATCTTTTCTCCTGCTAGAGACATTCTTTAAAAAAATAAATTGAGTTTATTGGGATTTTAGGTAATAAAAATATCTATGTTTTAAGTATATACTTCTATAATAAGAGGGGGATCCCAAAAACGGAAATTTATTCATTAAAAAATTGAGTATTTTTTCTTACATGTTTAAATTTCAGTCACCTTCAAAGTACCCTCCATATTGATGCAATACACCTACTGAGATGTTTTTCTTTTTCACTGCTCAAAACAGCTTTTGAATTCATCAATATTTACGCTAAAGGTGCTTCTGCCATTTTTTGTTTCACCTCTTTCACTTTGAGGAATTTTTTTCATCTAAGGAAACAAAAAGAAGTAACTTGGGACAAGATCAGGGTAATAAGGATGGTAGAGCCCAGGAGTCAAGCTGTTTTGGGTTAAAAACTACTGAATACTCAATGCAGTGAGGGCAGGTGCAGTGGTAAATCACCCATCATGAAATGGGCAAACATGTTGAAAGAATCTTAAAAAAAATTTTGCTGAGGCCCAACACAGCCTCCAAAAACAATGCCAGCTGGTACATTGACACAGATGGGTTCCTAGAATACTCACCTAGTTGGGGAAACATGTACTACAAGGGGCCCACCCTCCAGAAGAAAATTCTGTTTTTTGGGGGGTTCCCAAAACATCATCTATACACTGCATTGTGCACTCACAATCCAAAGTCTAGTCTCTTTCTTAACAGGTAGTATGAGGAACATAATTCCAGATCACTTTTTATACAATAATTTGAAATATTGCAATACTTTTTAAAATTACAAAAACCACATTCTTGCCAGCACCTGTTTTCAATTTATTAATGGTAGACATTATGGCAGGTATAAAGTGATATCTCATTGTGGTTTTAATTTGCATCTTTTTGATGATTAGTAACATTGAGCATTTTTTCATATATCTATTGGCCATCTGAATTAGTCAAACAACATATATGCATAACCCATAGACACAGAGAGCAGTGTGGTGATGGCCAGAGGGAATGGGGAGATAAGGGTTGTGTGGAGGTGAGCAAAGGGGGAAAATAAGGACATCTGTAAGTGTCAAAAATAAAAATAAAGTTAAAAAAATATCACACAATATGTAGTATTTTGCAACTTGCTTTTTTAATTATATTTTTCCATTACCATTTAGTCCCCTTATACTCCCTCCCCACACCCCCCACATCGTTGTCCACGTCTATGAGTCCTTTTTCCTTTTCGCTTAATCCTTCCACCCCTTCCCCCTGCTTAGATGTCATCAAACTCTTTCAACAGTATACATTGGACACATTCCCTTGTTTTAAACCAAGAAACAATAACCACAAAACATTAACAATAATCATTTATTGAACACCTCGGTTGTATCCCTTACTGTTATCCTGGGGATAGAGTACTCACTGCTAAACGAGACAGTGTCTTTGTCCTCAAGAATTTTATATTCTACTGAAGAAAGATCTGCATCTGAGCTTAACTCTGCCCCTAAGAGTTGTGAGACCTTTGCAAGATATCTTAGCATTATTGGACCTATGTGGGTTTTTTTTTTTGCTCAACAATAATGAAAATCAAGGGTCGACCATATGTTCTCATTGTACCTATGGATTTAATTCTAACTATTAGGATTTGTGTTGTTGCTAACAAACACTGACTCTTACTAACTGAAGCAAGAAGAAGGAATTGATTAGGAGACTATTATGTAGCTCAGAGACCAGAAGGAAAAGCTGAAGGATAATTTCTGGGGAAGGGCAGCAATGAGGGTTCTTGTGGGGACCTCAGTAGCAGGAACTCATAGGTTGATTTTGCAAGGTGCAGCTATTGGATGACTCAGCTTCATCAGCCTTCCTTCCTAGGGTTTCTCTGTAGGAAAGCTTTCTGGGAAAGAGAAGCTTACTGGTCTAGCTTGAGTCAGCAGATTACTCCTCTAACCAGAGAGAGCTGGATACTGCTGGTACCAATACCACCTGTGATGGAGGTTGGGCAGTTACCTAAAGGCAAAGCAAGGCACTCCTTGAGGAATAAAGAAGGAAGACTGGCTCAATCAAAAACAGATGTTTACTGCACTAATTTCCTTCTTTTACCTCATCCTATTCCTATCCTTCTCTCTTTCTTACTTTCTATTATGAATTTCTTGTGCTTTTCTTCTGCCTACCAGTGCATTAGGTTTGGCAGCCAATAACAGGCTTTGTTTAAGCTTTCAAAAGACATATGTATATATTGTAACAAAATAAAACATTACAAGAATGTGTGATTTTTAAATTGGGATTTATTTATAATTTCTCCTGCAGTCCTAATGAGAGCTGTTAATGGTTTAATGTAAATACACCATCACACACACAGTCATTTCTTAAATGAAAATAGAATTAATGTACAGTATATTATTTGCAGTGTGGTTTTTCTTCAAGTAACATTTATTTTGGACACACTTTTATGTCAGTTCATAGAGCTCAGTATCGCTGTTTCTAATACAGCATTTGCATAGAGTTCAATCATAAGGATGCATCATAATTTATCTACAGCTCCAGTGTCATGGATTGATTGTTCAAAATAATGAAAAATATTGCAATAAAAATTCTTGTCTATATATTTTTGCACCTTTGTGAGAGTATTTCCACAGTACAGAGTCCGAGAAATGTAATTTGTGTTCTTGATTTCTTGCTAGGTGACTGATTTGCATCCTCATTTTCTATTTAACGTGTGTGTAGGGATGAAGCACTGGCTTAGTGTAGGGAGCCTGCTGGCCAACTGGATGCAGGTAGAAGGCGCTCAAGATTCCTGCTTGACTGAGCAGCTTAACAGGTGAAAAAACATGAATTTCTGAGTCTGCATAGACAACATGTTTGCCTTTGTTTAACTGTCAGTCAGAGGAAAATAGTGTATAATGTAACTTACAGTACAACAGGGGTATGTTTTGAGAAATGCGTCATTGGTCAATTTTATTGCCGTGCAAACATTATAGAGCACTTACACAAACTTAGATGACATAGCTACTGTAATTGCAGGTGCTCTGCTTTTGTGAGACTGGCAGCACAGTGTGTTTGTTTACACCAGCATCACCACAAACATGTGAGTAATGCATTGCCTTATGACCTTACCACAACTAAGACAATAGGATGTCACTAGGCAATAGGAATTTTTCAGCTCTATTATAATCTCATGGGACCACTCTTGGATATACGGTCCCTTGTTGACTGAAAGATCATTATGTGGCACATGACTATTATATCCCAGGGAGTACATGTCTGCACTCCATCTTGTCTTCTTGTCTCTATTTGAGAGACAGAAATGAGAAGTCCAGTGACTACTTGAGGGCATATGAAGGACTAGTGAGGTTAACACTCAGGACGAGTATGTTGGCAATGTAAAGATGTAAAGATCTTTCTAAACCCTGCTTATTTTTTGTTATTTGAGATATTTGGATGTTAAAACACTAATGGTAAATTTGGCTTCAATGATGTCAAATGCTATGATTGTTCCCTCCCATTTCTGTAGAGTCTTGCCCCTAAGTAAAGGAACAACCCCCCCTAAAACCCTACAGGTTAAGAATTTCCTCCATAGACACAGATGTTTATAAAAATCAACCCAAAATGTGCCCACACAATGGAATGTTACACATTGATAAAAATAAATAAATCACACTACATGTAGTACCATAAATGAATCTTTAAAAATTGTTGAGTAAAAGAATCAAAATACAAAATAATTTTATAATTCCTGATTATCTATTGCTGCAAAGCAAATTGTTCCAAAGCTTCTTGACTCAATACAATGGAAATCATTTATTATTGCTTATGGTTTCTGTGAGTCGGATATTTGGGAGTGGTTTGGAACAATTCTGGCTTAGGGTTGTTCATGTTATAGACAAATGCCTTTTGGAGCTATAGTCATATCATCTGAAGGCTTGACTATGATTCAGGGATTCACTTCTAAGGTCACTTGATCACCAGGCTAATAAGTTGGTGCTTACGTGGCAGGCCTCAGTTCCTGACCATATGGGTCTCTTCACACTGGTTGGCTTTGAGTCCTGGCTCCACCATTTATTGCTTGATTTTCCTAATGTTTCTTCCAGAGTGAATAATCTGAGAACTAGGCAGAAACTTCAATGAATTTTTATCACAGCCTTACCAGTTGGTCATTCAAACCAACCCTGATTCAATGTAGGAAGAGACCACCAGTAGACCCACCAGAGAGATCCTCCAGGATCATTGGGGGTTATTTTGGAAGCTGGCTATCATAGTTACCATAATTTCACTTATATAAGGTTTAAAATGACACAAAATTAGGCTATATTAGTTAGAAGAGCATGCTTATGAAATAAAATTATAGAAAAAAGAAGGCAACAATTACCATAAAAATGTTTATATCTTGGAGGAAAGAAGTTGTGAGTGGATAAGGGACCATTATTTTTAAAAGAATACATTTATGTTTCATGAACTTTTCAAAATGTAATAATATATTTTATAACTGTGAAAAAGTTTCTTCTAAAAAATTAAACCAAAAAATAAGTTACATTAGAAACAGAAAATATTCTTTTCTCTTTTATGCTACAAACATATGAGATTAATGGATTCTTAAAAGCTTATTAAAAGTATGATCAGAAGAATAATAATAAAAGCAATAGGACACTACTAACAATATAAAATTAGCCGACAGTTCTTATGCATTCCAGACAAAATAAAGCAAAGTGCTTTATACTGATTTCCTTATTTAATCTTCACAACAACAAATTTAGTTCTGTCAAATTTTATCCCCTTTTTACACATAAGGAAATTGAGAATTAGAGTGATTGAGATATCTTGCTCAAGGCCACAGGGCCAATAAATGGTGGAACCAGGGTTTGAAGCCAGCCAGTGTACCCCTCTGAGGGGGTCAAGTACTGTATACATTTTAAAACTCTTTATTTTTGCCTAAATTGTATCACCTTTGGAAACCTTTAGCTTGATCTGTCAAATAGTTTTTCTCAAATGTTACGGACACAAAGTAGGTACTAAACAAATATTTTTTTAATCAATAAAGAAACAGATATTTGTTTATTTTATAAAAATCTTTGCATGGAGCATATGTGTTTTATAATAATTAATTTCTTTACAGTCCTCTGATTATCCCATGATTTTCATTCTAACTCATCTCTCAGATGTAAGCCCCTGGGTATAACAGGGTGCAGCCAAGAGGGGGGCCCCAAATAGGGATTTGGAATGGGGTCCAGAACTCAGGGTGTCCAGGAAATATTAAGATGTCCTCACTCCTTCCCCTTCAGGTGTGAGTTGGGGGAAGGGACAAATGGATCAGGGCCATTGAGAGCTGTTTCGAATAGCAACAGCTTTGCAGCTAACTTCTGGTGTGGTCATTTAACATGTCTATAACCTTTAACTGTTTGCATAGATATGTTAAATAGCTGTGGCCATGCTCTGAACCAGGGGAATGGAAGTAACTTCCCCACCAAAACATAACTGGGGGGCAGGTCCCCCGAGTTCCAGCGCCTGCATGGGAGCTTGGAGAAGATTGGCTCCATGACATGGGGCCATGCCTGCCCAGACTCATGATGGCAGCCCAGTGAACTTGGAATAATACAGGAATGCTAGCAAGTGTAGCTGATGGTGAGAGGAGTAGGAAATGGGGCTGCAGAGGAAGATTGGTGTGGGGATTTAAATCCAGATGCGGCAGGCATTGCAGGGAGAATCACGCGGTTTTGGCTGAGTAGGGGACTCTCTTGGCCCTGGGAGAGAGAGCCACGTGGCTTTGGCAGAGTGGGGAACCCCGCAGCTTTAGAAGGGGGAACCACCACCTGGCTTTAGCTGATGGTGCTGGGAACCGAGGAGGCCTACTAGCCAGATGGATTACTGGGAAGAACCGGGGACTGCCTAAGCTACGGACTTCTATTTCTTTTTCTGAGATATGGTACCCTAGATGGGGCAAAGGGGGAAAGGAAGGACTGTGTGTGTTTGTGGGTATTTTAAGGGACTTAGGGATTTTGATGAAGACATTAGGTCACTACTTTAAGTCTGTACAGCATTAAATAAACATTTCCTTTCCTTTTCACGAATCTCTGGTATTGAGAGACGTCTTTCCTCTGGCAGCGGACATAACAAACCTGGGGGGTTCCTTTTGGGTAACAGTATATCGGCCCCTCTAGGCCCCCCTTGTTGTTCTGTAATATGAGGGCCTCCCACTCTTCCCTTGCCCTAAAGCAGGCTGCAGTTTCCTTCTTTTTTGTTTTGTTTTGTTTTGTTTTGTTGGACTGCATGATTGTTAGCCCCTGAGCTTGATATTTAATATTACTTTGGCTAATCACTTTAGCAGCAGTACATTGAGCCCCAACTCCTACTGTGTTCTAGGGCAAACAAAGATGAATATATTTTCATCTTTGACAAGAGCCCTTGTCTTTTAAAACTTTCTGACAACTCTTTGTGTTAACATGGATGGGAACATCAAATCCCTTGAGGTTTACCCTTGTAACCTTCATGATAGGAAATGGGCATGTATCTAGGTTTATTTTGGTTTCTGATTTTAGATCCTTTGATAGGTGCTAAATAGGATTTACTCAGTTATTTTCCATTATGATATTTCTCCAAATCACTCACTAGCATGTTTGAATGTGTCCACTTGTTCTAATGAAGAAATCTCAGGCCTCCTTATCAGCAATGCCACTGGGACACAGGCTTAATTCTACTCTGATAAATCACTTCACACTAGGATAGAGCCCAGTGATGGAGAAGTTATTTTGTTCAATTAGTATTTGCCTAATGCACCAATGGATACTGTGGGATGCCCTATCCTGCGGCGCTCTCCCAGTTGCCTTGGATAAGAATAAGTCATCCTGGACACAATCTGTTGTTTCAGCGGGAAAGGGGGTGGTGATTCCCTCTGGTAGAGAATGCTCTGAGCTCTTGTCAAAAATGGCTTTTATTGGGGTCAGTATGTACAAAGGTATACAGTATGCATGCGAAGCTCATCAATCAATGTCTAAAGGCCATAGTTATAGAAAACAGATATTATCTATAGATAACAATTGAGGGAACACAGAGATCTGCCTCAGGTCAGGGTCTGTTAGATCTGCTGATGCCAGAGGGGTCATTAAGGCATGGTTCATGAGATTAGGAGTTTACTCCCTTATGCTTTGAACTTAAACATTTGGTTTTTATCAACAGGGCTATACAGAACAAAGCAAGCTTCAAAGGATACAATGTATTCTTCTGGCCTGATTTCCCATGGGAACCCTCATTGTTAGTATCAGGTCATGCCTGCCATGTGCATTCCCAGTGTTCCAGTTGAAACTTACAGGCAAGGCCTTGTTCCCATGGGGCTATAGTTTCTGATACCACACAAAGTGGTTCCCAGCAGGATACTGTGGAAAACCTAATAAAAAATCCCATTTTCATTTGTATCATTATTGCTATCATTACAAAAAGGAACAATGTCAGTTTGCTAGAAAACATATTTTCTTTGATTGGATGGCTAATCCATTCATTTGTTCAACAGACAGTTATTAAATATGTATCACAGGCATGGTCCCAGCAGCACTCATGGAGCTCACAGTTTGGGTCACAAAGTCCACAGCAGGGTCAAACTACTCTTCATCTGTTGCATTTTTAACTGTGCTGTGACAGCTATCTGCTAACATCAGCCTGGTTTGGGGGATTCATGATCCTAAAAAGGCACTTCTTTGCTTTGAGTCTTTCCTTGACCAAACTTTAGTCAGTCTTCTCTGAACTCTTTTCCCAACTAGGCCTTGACTTTTGGACTTCCATTTGCACTGACTAATATTAACAAAAATCCTGTCAAGTTAATTTAGACAACATCCCCCTCCTCACTCTTGACATCTTGATCACCTCCCTTATTCTCCACCATCCCCACATCCCCAGGTAATATCTTCTGACCATCCTTCCATAAGAATCCAACTGGGTCAGTTTTGTGAAGAATTATACTACTCTTTAAGTAATTTTCTATCCACCAACCACATTCCACCCCCTCTCCCACTCTACTTCTTGCCCATAAATCCTCAACTGCTCCTTGTTGTAGTTAGAGTGGAGCCCAGTCTTTCCTCTGCAGCAAACTCCATGGCAGTAGTCACTATACTTATTGCAATAGTCACCCAGAATGAAGTTGGCCTTATAGTTCTTTAACAAGTGTCAGAATAATTTCTTTTCTTTAACAGTTTTTTTTTTTTCTTTTTTTTTTTTTTCTTTAACAGTTTTTAACAAAGTAAAACCATCTCCAAACCACTGCTCATTTCTTAACCCTGGTGACTCTTCAATTGCTCACAATCAGCTCTTCTTGAGAAACCCTGGATTTCTATTTCTAAAGTCATTTAAATCACATTCCAGATCTCAGCCAGCACTTTCCTCATCCATTTATGTTCCTGTTTATATCCAAACCCAAGCTTCATGAATTTTTCACTGGATTCTTTACCCGTCATCCTCTTTCTATCTTTCTTCTAACCTCATTTCGACACCCTCCTTTTTGCTGTGCTTTCTTTCCGTCTGGTTTGATGTCATTGTTAAAGTAGTGGTTCTAAAATTTTCAGGTGTCTAACAACTAGCTAAGGAGCTTGCTAAAAATGCAGGCTGTCAATCTCCACTCCTTGAAGATTCTGATTTAGCAGTTTGGGGCTTGGAAATCTGATTTTAATTCATGCTCCAATGAAATCTGATGGACACAGTTCACAGACAACACTTTGAGAAGGGCACACCACTTTCCTCTTCTGATCTAACACAGCACTCTTCCTGCTCTCCTCTCCAGTGGCCCTACAGAGCAGCAGTACACAGCACCTCTGAGAACATTATATTTGGTATACGAGGATGCACAGACCCCTGGGAACAGTAGCTGATCACAGGGTGGTCCACAGTACCTTTGAAGATGCAAATAACATCTTGAGTATTTTTTTTTCTGATGAGAGAGTCTACAACTTTCATCAGATTTTTAAAGAAATCCACTATCCAAAAAGTTAAGAAGTCCTACCAAGCCACTAAGCATATGTATACCTTGAATATTAGTGACCTTCCCACTTGATGTGTTTCATGTCTGAATTTTGTGCAGCTTAGATTGTTTTCTTGGGGCAGGTCCATGTCTAGGCATTTATTCTACCACCTTGGCACACATAGGAAGGACACATGCTGCGAGGATGATGCAGAAAACTTGCCTCTTGACCACCTCCACCCCTTAACCTTATCATCTTTTTCTCTTAGTATTTTTCTCTTATTTATATTGTTCTTCATCTGGACCTGTCTCACTTTTTTAAAAGTAACTAAATAGCCTCATTACGATTCAATCCTGTGCCTATAAAATATATATTTCAAGCAAGAGAAACCAAAGTTGAATTTGATTATGTTAAAAAGGGGGGCTGAGGAAGCTTTACAGGTTTCTGTACATATAACTGCATTTATTGCTGTTAGGGAGATTATAAAATAGTATTATTTATTGATTTTAAAAGAATTTAAGCATCTAAAGTTGTGAGAGAAAAAAGCTACTGGATGGCTTTGGGTAGTTAGAGTTTGGGAACAAAACCTAGATCCGCCAATCAAATCAAGTCTTGACCTTGGACTGGGTGATAAATAGGTGAAATAGCTGGAACTTTGTGCAGTTTATGCTGGTGAGTGGCTGTGATTATATCCATCTCCCAGAGGAAGTGTTTTGCCATATACCAACCATGTTCTGTCCTGTCAGAGGTATAAGCTGTGATGTTTAGTGACACAGGTGGTGCTGCCTTGTGCCTTCACTAGCCCAGTTTTATGGCATGGATTTTGGAGTTGTTCCTATACTTCTGTGCCAGATTGTGCTGCCTTTCCTGAGGGTCTGTGAGCTACTCAAAAGGAGTTCAGTAACTTCTTTTTTGTTTAATTTGACCATAGTCAGTTTCCATTGGCTCTTTCCTCCAACATACCATGTGCAACACTGCTTCTACGTCTTCTTCATGCCCATTTTCTCTTTTAGAATGACATGCCTTTTTATCTACCTTTATCAGAAAGCATATCCCATTTTTATTTTTTTTACATTATATTTTATTGATTATGCTATTACAGTTGTCCCAATTTTCCTCCCCTTTCCCGTCTTTACCCAGCCCCTCCTATACCCTCAGTCAATCTCCACACCGTTGTCCATGTCCATGGGTCATGCATATATGTTCTTTGGCTATTCTATTTCCTATGGTGTACTTTACATTCCATGACTAATCTGTTACTACCAATTTGCACTTCTTAATCCCTTCAGCTTTTTTGCCTATTTCCCTAACTCCTCTCATATCTGGCAACTATTAAAATTTTTTCTATGTATGATTCTGTTTCTGGTCTCCTTGTTTGTTTGTTTACTTATTTATTTTTTAGATTCAGTGGTTGATAGATATGCATTTATTGACATTTTATTGTTATGGTTTTGGTCTTCTTTTGGTCCTTAAAGAAAATCCTTTAACATTTCATATAATACTGGTTTGGTGGTGATGAACTTCTTTAGTTTTTTCTTGTCTGGGAAGCTCTTTATTAGTCCTTTGATTCTAAATGAAAGCTTTGCAGGGTAGAGTAATCTTGATTGCAGGTCTTTGCTTTTCATCGCTTTGAATATTTCTTGCCAATCCCTTCTGGCTTAAAAAGGTGCTTTTGAGAAATCAGCTGACAGACTTACAGGGGCTCCCTTGTAGATAACTATCTGCTTATCTCTTGCTGCTTTTAAGATTCTCTCTTTTCTTTAATTTTTGGCATTTTAATTATGATGTACCTTGGTGTAGGCCTCATTGAGTTCATCTTGTTTGGGACTCTCTATGCTTCCTGGACTTGTATGTCTATTTGCTTCACTAAGTTAGGAAAGTTTTCTTTCATTATTTTTTTCAAAAAGGTTTCCATTTTCTTGCCCTTTTTCTTCTCCTTCCAGCACCCTAATGTGCAAATGTTGGTATTCTTGAAATTGTAACAGAGGCTCCTTACACTATCCTCATTTTTTAATTTTTCCTTCTTGCTTTCTGATTTTTTTTTTTTTTTTGCTTCCTTATGTTCTAAATTACTGATCTGATTCTCAGGTTCATCCACTCTACTGTTGGTTCCCTGTAACTTGTTTATTTTAATTAGTGTATCCTTCATTTCTGACTAGATTTTTTTATGCTGTTGAGGTTCTCACTAAGCTCCTTGATCATCGTTATAACTAGTGTTATGGAATCTGCATCTTGTAACTTGCTTCTCTCCATTTTGTTTAGTTATTTTTCTGGAATTTGATTCTGTTATTTTATTTGGGCCATGATTCTTTGTTTCCTCATTTTGGCAGCACCTCTGTGTTTCTATGTATCATGTATTAAGCAGAGGTTCTATGTACTCCACACTTAGTGGAGTGGCCTGATGTAGTAGTGGCCTAATGTAGTAGGTATCATATAGGGTCCAGTGGCACAGTCTTTCCTATCATTTAAGCTAGGCACTCAAGGTATTCCTACTGTGTGGGCTGTGTATACTCTCTTGTTGTAGTTGAAGGCTTGATTGTTGTTGGCACATCCAAGGTCAGCCACAACCTTGTTTTGTCCAGGGTCACACACCATAAGCTACAAAGCAATCTGCAGATGGCTGCTACTTGTGCTGTGCTTAGAGGTGCCCAAGTATGGCCAGGTTGTGAACCAAGGCCTGCTGCTGCTAGTGCCAGGTCTGGGACAACTTAGCAAGAGGTATGGGACTCACTGAAGCCAAATGCTGCTTGTTTAAAAGAATTTAGGAAAGTCTGAAGCATGGGCCAAGACAAGCCATGTGTGTAGAAAAGCTACTGGAAACAGCTTGAGTGGCCCCCCAAGTTGGGTGGGACAGGGCCTCAGGGTATCACCAGGGTAGGGTAAACAGTGAGGGCCAGGTTGCTGGAGTCTCAATATATGGTACTGCCTGCTGGCTCTGTGGGAGGAAGGCTCAAAAAAAGGAACAGTGGCCTCTGCCAGCACTTGTGCCTGGGAGATGATGCACAATCACCGACTGGCAATGACTGTGGAACACTGCGGATGGCTCTTTGACACACGAGAAATGAACATACACAGAAACAGGCAATTTTCTGTGGAGAAGTAGGGATGGAGTGGCCACCCTTGCTAGGGGAGGGCACCTTGGCCACCCTCTCTGGTGGAGGGCGCATGTTGTCCTGTACCACCAGGCTTTTTATTGGGTTCGTTTGTACAAGAATTCAGGTAAAGCTCATTACTCATTGCAGGAAAGTAAGGATCAAATAACAAAGAACTCTAAGAGCCTACTTTGAGTCAGGGTCAAAGAGCTATAAAACTTTGAGGAACAAACTTACTTCCTCCTTGGGCCCTTCTCATTCAACTGAGAGCATTCTAAACAAAGCAGGGTTCACAGAATTTAACATATTCTTTCTTAGGCCTGATCACCTGGGGAACCCACCCTTTCTGGTACAGGGCTGCACCACCCTGTCATTGTTTCAGGCTTAGGTGGAGCAAGGGGAACTAAGGCAACCAAGAGATAAGGAGATTTTCTCATGGATGGAATGAGCACTCAGGCTTTGTCAAAGCCAGGGGCGGGGGGTGAGGGTCTATCACCCCCTTTTTGCCGTAGCCCCCAAAGTCCTTCCTTGGGGGCCTCCCACGTGATTGTACCTGTCTTAGGTTGTTCCCCCCTTGGGGAATCTTACCTGTCATTGGCTAACCAACCAAGCATTGGGGTCCAGGCAGGGTGAAGTAAAAAGAGTAGAAGTGGGGCTCCTGCCAGAGAGATAAGCTTTTGTCTCCTTGCTGGCTTACAGTTCCAAGGTGGTTCCCTCAGCCTTAGCCTAGGTGGGGGTTACAGCTTCTAATACCAGGCAGGGCGGTTCCCAACAGGGAGAAAGCTGTTCCCCAGCTCTCACTCTGTTGCTGGACAATTCAGTGCCTCCCTGTATGTCTCCAGTAACTTTTAATCTTCTGCCCCTGTGCAGGAGCTCAGAGGACATGAGTCTGAGTAAGTCTCTGTGTGGGCCCTTTAAGAGGAACTGCCAGTGAGTCCAGCAGTTTCTATCTTCCACAGCCTGAATCCCCACTGGTTTTTATAGACAGAAGTTTTAGAGACTTATCTTCCTAGAATGGAACCCCGGGCTGGGGGTCCTGCTGTGGGGTTTTGACCCTTCACTCCTGAGATCTCCCTCCCAATTTTTATCTGCCACACATGAGTGTGGGACCAGCTTGTTCCGAGTCTCCACCGCTCCTACCAGTCTCAGTACAGTTTCTTCTTTAATTCCTTACTCTTCTTTACTCATAGGACTTCCATTCAACTTGAGATCTGATGGTTCTCAATGTTGGTTATTTTATAGTTTAGTTGTAATTTTGAAGTGGTTGTTTGAGGAGGCAAGGCATGTTTACCTAGGTTGTCCTCTTTACTGATGTATATCCTGTACCCCACTTTTTAAAAAGCATTATGACAGTTTCTTCTCTTTCTCTCTAACTTTTTAAAGTTTTATTTCATTCATGGAAATTTTCAAACATGAACAAAAGTAGAGAGAGTAGTATAGTCAACTTCCATAAGATGTCACCCAGTTTCAATATTTTACTCTGAATATCAGAGAAAAATTTTAATGAATCAGATAAGCGCAATATCACTGTCACACCTAATAAAATTAACCTTTTATCTTTTAATTAACCTAAAATAATCTTTTAATATTATCCAATTCCAGCTCACGTTCATAATCTTTCAGTTCTCTCCAAGATGAATTCTGAAAATTGGCTGTTCAAATCATGCTTCAGATAAAGCCTATATAATGTATTTGAGTGATTTGTCTCTTTTTTTCTAGTTCATTTGTTAATCGTGATATACTTTGAGTATCTACCATGTCTCTGAAATCTTTAAAAATCTATAAGCATTCCTTCTTCCTCTTTATTTCATGTTGTGTATTTTTCAAAGAATTTCTCAATGTCTTGTAGAATTTCTCAATTTCTGGGATTGCATCCTTGTGGTATTAACATGTTCCTCTCTCAATTTTTTTTCTTTTGTAAATTGTTGGGTAGATCTAGCAGCTTGATTAGACTAGATTCTTATATTGTATACCCTAAATTTTTCCTTTTTTTTTCTCTTTTTTACTTCTAGTTTAGTCACATCTCCTCCAAGAATTCTTCACTTCATCTCCATCCCTGCTCTCAGTGGTTGCTCCTTTTTCAGACATTTGTAGCATTCCACCTCCCTATCACTTTAAAAATTCTTTAAACCACGGCTGGCACCATGTCCTGAGTACAAGGTCCATATAGCTCATCACTGCTATTTCCCCACCAGCATATACCATAGCTGGCACAGAGGAGGTACTTCATAAATAGTCACTGAGCTAAATGGATATGAAAGTACAAATCATACATGAGTT
Organism: Tonatia bakeri; assembly: GCA_004024845.1. Lineage (NCBI taxonomy): Eukaryota > Metazoa > Chordata > Mammalia > Chiroptera > Phyllostomidae > Tonatia > Tonatia bakeri. The sequence continues at coordinate 60,088 of PVIA01005401.1, forward strand.
ATCTGCTGCTTAGCAGTTTTTGCCTTATGTGTGGTTTCTCATTGTGTAACAAGCTTTGACTCAACTCCTGGACTGTGACTGTCTGGAGAACAGAGAGGAAGTCATTTCATTCCTGTAGCTGGAGTACCTAGCACAATGCCATATTCCTATCTCATGACATTCAATGCATACTAAAATGGAAACCCTTGCCCATTCATCCGTGCTGGATTTTTATAAACTCAAATAAGAGGTACACCTGACAAGCATTTTTTTAAAAGTAAAAGTATTCCATAAACATAGGTCATATTATTAGTGAAAATAATTACAATCTCTAACTATTGCTTTTGTGCTTTTAGTAGACACAGTCCTTGGTTAAAATGTATGGAGCTGTTGACTTTAAATCACACTTTTGAAGAAGAAGAGGTATCTACTCCTAGGGTTGAATTTATTATTGAAGAGGAATTACAGGGGGCTTCTATCAAGTGGCTACCTTTTTTGTTATGTGGATTAGTGGCATGGCAGTCCAGAGAAACTTTTCCAGAAAAAAGGAAAAAAGTTTTTTGTCTTTATATCTGGAAACATCTAAAGATATCTGCTTGTATGATTGTTGATGATTGTTGATCTTATCTCAATCACTCTTATTTTTTATCAGCTTCCTCATGTGACCACAAATAATTAGCCCTAAATTTTCATCCCTCCAGCAAGCACCATGCTTCCAAAAATTAGACAGTTTTCCCTAGTTGTCCTAACAGAAAACTTCAAAGAATGACTTCTGGTCCTATTAGGGTCCTATGTCCATCTCTAAAGAAATCACTGTGGCTAAGGAAATGGGGTACACTGATTGGGGTCAGGATTAGGTTGTATACTTGCTCCCACTGGGTATTAGATGCCACTGTAATTGATAAGCCTGCCACATATAAAAGAAGAGAACTTTTCCTGAACTAAGAGTAGAGTAAGACCAGAAGAAAAGGTATAGAGGGAAAAATAGCTATCTGTGTGTACTTCAGGGCAACCTCAGCTCAAAGCTTTGTATCCTAGTGATCTCTCTGGAAAGTGCACTTAGTTGGAAGGTAAGTTCAGCAATCTCAGCTTTTTTTACAGGGTTTTCTTGGTCAGGTTCAGTTCCCTTAGGTCTAGCAGGTTACTCTTTGATATAATGAATGGCATATAGAATGTTTAATTACGGTTCTTTAGAGGTTATACACTGCATTTCCTATATGATGTGCTTGATAGTCTTCAAGTGATCAACAGACCAAAATTATGTATATAATTTATTTACATCTATATTTTCTGGGGAGAGGGTCCATAGCTTTCCTCTGATTAAAAAGCTTCCAGTGAACCAGAAGATTAGGAAGACTTCAGTATTTCTTAACAGGGGAGTCGCTGATATTTGGACAACGATGTTTTCACTATACAAAATGTATAACACCTCTGGCCCATACACTTGAAATGCCTGTAATACCCCAAGTCATTGTGGAAATCAGCCCTATCCCCCACATTTCAAGCACTTACAGCTAAGAGTCAGGATGAAACTAGGAGACTAGTACTCTACCAGAAGGAAGAAGAAAGGTAAAACATGAAGAGAACATCTGATTTCTAGCAAACCATCTCTCAAGAAATCTGGGACACACGTTCATGAGCACAAAAAATCCACTTTCCTCAGGAAAGTTCAGATATTTTCCTTGTTTTAATGGTGTTGTTGAAGGACCTAAAAATAATATTTTGGGAAGTAAATTTTATTGTGGGATTTTGATACTAGCTACTGCAATATAGTGTGCCTCTTGCACTGTTCTCCAAATCTTGAGATCCTCCACTTTCCAGATGTTTTCAGATGCAAAACTAAAATGTTTCACTTGAGGCAAAATGGACAACTCCTGGGAGATGGGTACACATTAGCCTGACCTTAGGGTTTTCTCCTAGGATGATCATTTAGTTTATTAAGTCCAAAAGGAGAAACTCACATATGAAATGTTATTCTGAAAGGAGTATCTTCAAGATCTAATAAATAAAAGAATGGCTATCAAGCAGCACTTTTATAGATCACAAATCAGTTTCTGTTGCATCTGAGCTTGCAACATCTTTTGAAACAAGTTTGCCAATCTCCTCTTTTATAGATTAAGAAATTGAGGCTTCTAGGAATCAAGTGACATGACATATCTGAGATTTCACAGAGCTTTAGAGAAGGACTCAGGATTTCAATTCTGGGTCTTAACAACTTTAAATGCCACCCTCTAACTCTTTGCCTCCCTGATGCCTCAAGACACTTTTAAAAGAAGGAAGACATACTACTGGGACCAGTCAGAATGAAGGACTGGAGGCAAAAATGAGGTACAACCCAACATGTATTTCAGTTACCCAAGTGAGTGCTGGAGAGCTCAGGTGAGGGGATTAATACTTTCACAGTTTACAGCCCCACGACTTCACTCCTGAAATGTTAGGACAATCTCTTCTGAACTCGCAGTCGACTGAGAAATTAAAAACAGTGACGACGCTGTTTTGTTACTTTGCGCTTTTTTAAAAGAAAGGAACCTTTCAAGTGGAGTAGGATAAAATGGAAAGCCCCTCAGATGGATGAATAGTGTTATAAAAACTCAGACTGAATTATGGAAAAAGAACGCACAGTAATGTTTTAATTACGAAGTGAAGGCAAGTTCCTCCACTCTTCCAATACGAGGACAACCTGATTTGCTGCAGCAGCGCTGGGAGGCATTCGGGCTGATAGGAATCCTTTTATTTTAAGGCAGGCTTGAGAGCTAAAACTTTCCAGTGCCAAACTCTTCACTATTTTTTTGTTTTTTAAGTAAGGACTTGACGTTTCTTTTCAAACCTCTGAGCTGGGAGGAGGGGTGACGGTAGGAGTGCAGGCTGAGTCCGTCCTTATTAATGTTTAATGGCCAGGTCTGTACCCTTGAGGTAAGCAGGGAGAGGAGCCGCTGACATTGACAGGGAATCCAAACTGGAGTTGTCCCGGCGGTGTCCACCACGCTGCCTCTGCCCCGCTTAGCCTTCTGGGAGTTGTAGTTTTCGCAGGAATCGCTGCCAGGGCTAGCCGGGAAAGCCCCGCCCGGCTGAACTACAATCCCAGGCAACGCGGGCCTCTGCCCCTCCCGCCCCCGGCGAGTGTGAACTCCCGGCGCGGGGGCAGCCGCGCGGGCGGCTGGCTGAGCCAGGCACTGCGCGGGGCGCACGCTCGCGGGACCCAGGCCCGCCAGCTCCCCTCCGCCCCTGGGCTCCGCTCTCACTTCCGAGCAGTGGAGGAACGGGCAGCTGGAGACATGCAGTCGGAGTCGGGGATCGTGCCGGATTTCGAAGTAGGGGAGGAGTTTCACGAGGAGCCCAAAACATATTACGAACTCAAAAGTCAGCCCCTGAAGAGCAGGTGAGTGGTGACAGCTGGAAGGAGGTGCGGCGGGCGGCGGGGTACCCTCTCGCCTCCCACCCTGGAGCGTGAAGAGCCGGTCGCCAGGGCTCTGGGACAAGGACCCTGTGCCCTTGCCCCGGGGCAGAGGCGAACTGTCCGCGCAGTTGGGGTCTGCCCCCGGGAGGAGCGTCTCTCTGGGGGGCCCCGCCCAAAAGCACTTAGGGGGCGCCGTGGGAAGCCCGGGTTGGCCCACCCGGACAAAGGGACCCTTGGCAGGGGATTTGAAACGCTGAGACCGGGTGGGGGCTGGGGAGCGACCCGGCACCGAGATGGGGGAGGAAGAGCGCTGGGCCGGGCGCTGGCCGGGTGGGAAGGGGGAAAATAATTTCAAGTAAACCCTTTGCCGAGTAAATCCACTTGGCTGAGGACTAGAAGAAGAGCCTGGTGGATATCGAGGCACGACGTTGGGAGCAATTAGCTTGTTTGTTGTCTCCTCTTAGGAATCCACCCCTCTGGGAAAACCCGCCTCTGGCTGCCTCACCGTGAGGTTTCCCTGAGTCCCGCCTCTCACCTGCGGGACGCAGACACCAGAGGTGGAGGCGGGGGCAGAGGGTGGGCATGTCTCTGCGGCGAGGTTAAAGGACGAGAGCTGTAGAGACCCACTGAACCCTGGGCCTTTGCTGGAGGAGAAAAAGCCTTGGGACCGGCGGATATTGGGATGATCCCTACGTGGCAGTGACACGTATTTAATTAGCTGGAGACTTAAAACAACTTTTTAGGAGAGGAATGGACAAACTCACTGGTTTGGCGCCCTGTATACTTCTGGTGCCTATTTCCTATTATATCTCCATTCCCAGTTTTATGTCGTATTCCTTTCTGTCAATCTTGTAGCCGCCAACATTTGCAGTGTTACCAAGAAGGAGGTGGTATGGTCACTTGAAGCTGTGAGAGCAGAGAGGGTTTATTTCCACTCCTCTCAGTTGTGGGGTAAGGTAAAATGATATGACTGGAAGGTTCGGAGTGCCTCTGCACCCACCTCAAACTTCCTGCAGGCCCCTCACTGCGGGTAGGGCCTGAGGGAATGGGCCTGGCTGGTAGGGTGGGGGGTGGGGAGGGTCCAGAAATCTGGGTGAATGAAGAAGGTGAACTGAGTCTGGAATGAGGGGCTGTGTTCTTTACTTCTTGTTACTGTGGACTGCTGCTTGGCTCTAGTGGAAAGCAGAGCCCTGTATATTACTTTAGGCCGAAGAGTTGTCCAACCTGCAGCAGAGTGCGGCTCAGGATGGCTATGAATCCTGAATGTGGCACAGAAAATCGTAAATTTACTTAAAACATTATGAGTTTTTTTTGTGTGTGATAACGTGTCGCAGTGTATTTGATGTATGGCCCAAGACAGTTCTTCTTCCATGTGGCCCTGAGACACCAAAAGGGTGGACACCCCTGCTAGGGCTTTGTCAACACCCTGAATCTAAGTTGGGAAAGAAAGTCTTTGAACAGCACACTCAATGACCATGTTGCTGAAGCAGCCTCTTTGCAGGTTGTAACGGAGATTGGAAGGAAACCTCTGCAGTTAGATGCATAAAACCACTCTGTAATTGGTGATTTCTCTTCATAATGGCTGTCTTGTGTGTGAGCAGAGATTGTGTGTGCTGGGGGTTGAGAGTTTTGAGTAATACTGTGCAAAGGGTATTGTTGGTTTTGCTCGTTGGGGTTTTATCTGCATTCAGCTGAAGGGACTAGTGTTTTACTGAGCAGTCTCTGCTTTTGCTTCTGTGAGCAAATGGTTGCATTGCAGAATGAGGGTGTGTGTGTGTGTGTGTATGTAGTCTTGAACGAAATGAATTAACTGGACTCCTTGGAACATTTTTGATGGTAGTTGATACATAACATTACATGAGTTTGAGAGAGTGAAGAAAATACATCTGAAATAACCCAAATGAATGTGCTTTTTCAGAGTTGGCAATAAGTTACTTGCAAAGGTGAATGAATGTCTTGGTAGCTTTCTGGCATGTGCCAGGTCAAGTGTGGTTTGTGGGAAGAAATGGCTTCACACATTGAAACTAGAAACAGGTGTGGGACAGAACCTGTATGGAGAAGAAGGCTAAATTTAAAAAGTTGTCAAACTGTCTGTGGAGCAGACACATGCTCTTTGAAATAAAGAAGTTAAATAAAATCTGTGAATAAATATATGAGGTTGGAAAAATTTCCCCATACTGTTTTCCATCCCACACATCTGTTGTGTGTCTTTAAGGGGCCACACATTGTTCAGGGCCTCCTCGTGGCTTTTTGTCTTAAGTCTTTGATGGGGCACCTCACTTCTTATAAGTCTTGGTTGGAAAAAGTTGAAATTAAAGAGTTAAGACTGCTGTAGCTATTTTGTCTATCAACTGTGTTCTTAGCATTGTCTGTTGGAGGTTGAAAATATGTCCAGAATCTGCCCACTTTTCATCAACTACTCTTCTACTACTTTGGCCCCCAAAATCATCAGCCCTCGCCTGGGTTATTGTAGGAGTCTCTTAACTGAACTCCTGCTTTCTACTTTTATTTGCTTTCATGTGCTTTCAACACAGCAGCCATGATATTCCTGTTAAAATGGATTCTCAGTGTAGGTACGATTTTCCCTCCCAAGTCATTTGCCAATATCTGGAGACATTTTTGGTCATCACAACAGAAGGGAATCCCCACTGGCCTCTAGTAAGCAGAGGTAGTTACCATTCTACTGAGCATGAAGTAAAGTTATTTGGTCCCAAATTGTTACCACAGAGGTTGAGAAACCCTGTGTTAAAGCCTGTCACATCATGCTGTTCTTTATTCAGAAAACCTACAATGGCTCCTTGTTTCAGTAAAATTCGAGAGTCTTCGAATGGCACAGGTGGCCTAAATGGTCAGTCTGCCTGTCAGACCTTGACCTTGTCTCTTGCTGCCACTCTCCTGGCTCCATCTGCTCCAGCTGGGCTGGTCTCCTTGCTGTTCCAGGAATACTCCAGACCCCTCTACTGAAGAGCCTTTTATGTTGTACTTTTTGGTCCCTCTGCCTGGACAGCCCTTTACCCAGAAAGCCACAGAGCTCACTCCTGCACCAGCTTGAAGTTTCCCTTTAAATGCCATTCCCATCAAGCCTACCTTGACCACACTGTTTGTAATTGCCAATCTTCCAAACTCCTGTCTTCCTTGCCCTGCTGTTTTTTTTTTTTTCATTGTAATTGTATTATAATCTACCCTATACTTTTCTGATATGATATATTTATTATACCTTTATCAACACTGGACCACAGGCTCCAAAGGAGCAGTGGTTTCTTTCTCTTCCTTGTTTACTGTTGTGTCCCAGAGTCTAGAACAGTTTCTCAATCTTGCTCTATTGACATTTTGAATTGGATAATTCCTTGTTGTGGGGGCTAGCTTGGGCATTGTAGGATCTTTAGCAGCATGTCTGGCCTTTGCCTGCCAGAGGCAGTTGAACCCTTTCCCAAGTTGTGATAACCAGAAATGTCTCCAGATATTGCCAAGTGTCCATGAGGGGCAGAGTCACCCCTGCTTTGGAACTACTGGCCTAGAACAGTGCTGGGCATAGTGAATGTTTGGTTTTTGTTTTTGCATTCCTTTCCACATTGCATTCCTTTTAGAACAGATAACGCCAGAGTTTCTCCCATGAGGCATTTATATACTTTTTATTTGGGCTAACCTCAGATAGGCAAGTGTTTCTTGAAGAAGGACACATTTCCTAAACCAGCCCTTACTGCCCTTAGGAATGTGAAGCTGTTGGATTTAGATGATGGGAACCACATTTTCGTCCTACTCACTGGCAGAACTGTGTGGTAGGAAGACACATACTACAGGAAAAGATTCTAATGAAGACTTACTTGCAGTTTTTAACCGAACAGTTTTATGAAAACTTTCTGTGTTGTGGGAACGTGCTCCGAAGGGTGGTGGCAGAGGAAAAGTGCCGAATGTCGTGGGTGAACCCAGAATTCACATGTTAGCAGTCAGGTCAGGCTGTTGAATGAACTCCTGACAGCCAAGAAACTCTCTTTAGGTCGTTGAGACCTGAAGAAAACATATTAAAATATGGTAGTATCTTCAGGTTCGCATTTCTTTTGTTTAGTTTACTCAATTCTGTGGGCTTTTTAGCTGCTCATGCCCTTTTCCTGGACAGACTTAAGAATTGGCTTAATCTAATTTCAGTTTCTTCTCAAATTTTTAGTGATGTTTTAGATAAATTCCTACAAATTAGAAGTGGGAAATAAAATGAGTTTTTGGTTTATAATGGTAGGGCAGGGTATACTGGTGGTTCTTAAGTGCTGATTCATAGAGAGGTGTATGAAGTTTTCACAGGTTTATGGTGAAATGAGAAAAACGAAGACTGTTGTGTCACCTTCAGAGTCATGTGTACAAATCTTGATGTAAGGACTTTGCCATTTCACGGATTTATTCTGAGATATTCCCTTCTGTCTTCCTATTAAAAAGGCCCTTTCTTTTATGACATGATAATCTATTCTTGGAAAAACAAAACTGTCAATCTTTTATTGGTTTCTGAAAGTTTTCTTGATTTTTATGGTCTGTCCAACCTGTAGGGAACCAGTAACATGGAATTTAACAGCATTGTCTGGCATCTCTGTCTGTCCCTAACTAGCTGAGTGACCTTTGGCAGGCTGGATGACCTCCGATTTCGCTTTCCTCATCTTGCAAATGGGGCCTGCACCCTTGATTTTAAGAACATTAACTATTACCTTGATGGTGGAAAAGTATTAGCATGGAACCTGGTACATAGTAAGTGCTCAGTGGAAGTTGACAGATATGCTTCTTGGTATTTTATTACTTAGTAGTGGTTTTGCACTTGTTGACTCTGGCATTCTTTTCTAAAGCCAATATTGTCATGAAATAAAATTGTCCCAATTTTAGTAAATTCTTCTTTGCTTTCATCCTAATGAGCTGTTCAGACAATTTATTTTTGTATTTTATCTTTTTGTTCCAGTCCATAATGGTTTTTTTAAGTTGATTTAAGAAAAGCTGTTGTGCCAGTGCAAACGTAAGATAATAGGTAACATTTATTGAGCATTACCAGTCACCATTTAAATGTTTTGATGTGTGTTAACTTAATCTTGCAAAACCTGCATGAGGTAATAATAATAAATAAAAACTGACACTTTAATTACAATTTTAGAAACAGGTAATGCTTACATGATGCTTAACTGCATGCCAGGAATGCTTCTGAATATTTTACTTGTATTAACTCAGTTAATCCTCACTTCCACCGTGGGTGTATTTTTATTATTCTCATTTTACAGAGAAGGAAACTGAGGCAGAGCAAGTAGATGGATCTGATTCAGTTGGAGGCCATCTGGCTCTAATCCCAGGCTCTTGTCTACGAGTCTATACTACATGTCAAAGGCTCTGTGTGACTATGGGAAAGGTGCATCATGCCATGTCTTCTCCAAAACTCACCTCATGGGGTGAGGGGTGACAATATATGGATCCAATTCAACATATTGGGGAGTGTTACCACCATGGGGAGGTGGGCGTTGGCATTGGGAATTTGACGGTGGAAGGGAAATTAGGGTCAGTTTTGTGAATATAGGGGTATTTGAGTTTGGCGGTGAAGGTCAAGCAATGATCAAACATGTTTCTCTACAACATTAAATGAAGTATTAGATGCCTTGGAGGGCATACTTTTAAAAAAACTTCTAGGGTATTTGGTTGCCTTTTAAGCTTCCAACCAGAGTCCTAGTTCTTCCTTGTGGTCCATGGGCACCTGGTAGTGGCAGAGACTGGATGCATGTGAAAGGTCCAGAAGGAGCTGGGCTGGAGCACTGTGCCCATGGCATTGTCACTTAACTGCTCTGTTTGTGTCCAAGACACTTAATCTTTTGAGGTCTCAATTTCTTTACCTATAAAAGAGGATCAATAGAACCCTATTCTTAGAGTTGTAAAAGTTTTAAAATTTATGGTAAAATGTATAAAAGTGCTTTGCAGAGTGCCTAGCACATGGTAGAAGGTAATAACAATTTCTTCTTTTCTATTTCGTCATGAATACAATTTTCCCCTCTGCATAGCAATATCTGAACAGTATCTCAAGCAAAACTAAAATTAAATTAAAATACCTTACCTGGTATTTTAATATACCAAGATAAAATTAAAGCACCTTACCTGGCAGATGTTCAAATCTTATTATGCAGATTACTTGCATGATATGATTAGATAGAAAGCTTGATTAAAGTAGGATTCTAAGTGTTAGTTTTGTGTGTGATTGGACATTTCCTTTTCTCGAGTATGCCCTTTATAGGAAATGTTAAAATGTATATATGTGTGTGTGTTTAATTCCCTTTGAGCTCTGCAGTAAAGTTTGCACAGGCTGATGTTTATATCTGCTCCAGTTGTGCAAGAAGTGGAAAATATTCTTTTTTTAGAACAGGTCACATGTGCTTACTGTCAGGAATAGGACCTCAGTGTAAAAAAATGTATCTTGGGACAAATCAAAGTTACTAAATTTCTCTCTCCAACTGCTTTGTTTCAGAACTGGCAGTATTAGGATAAATAATAAGGAAAAAAAAATCCTTGGTTAAACTTTTTTTTTGGTCATTTTTTAAGGACAATAAGCAAGAGTTTCATTTGTTTTTTGTGCATGTGGTTTAAGTATAAAGTATACTTCCCTCTTAGGTTTGATTCATTGAAGTAAATTGTAAAAATATGTTTGACTGAACTCCAAGTATGAATTATTTGGAGAAAATCTAGAAGATGGGTCAGAGATAGTGAACACAGTTACCACATGCTTTTGATATTATAAAGACAACTGTACAGTTTGCAAGAGGTTTTTGTGAGTACTCTGAACATTGTGTACTCTAGGGCAAGGAGTGACACTGTTGTGAAGTTGGCATCGGGGGTCTCTCAGGAAAGTCTCATACCCGCTTGCATTCTGTTCTTGAGGATTTGGGGAGGATTTGGGAAACTAGGCTCCATGTTTCTCTAGGGTGGATCTGAAACATAGCTTCCTGATTTATTTGCTACATCGTTCCCTCCTGATGCCTTTCATGCGTGCCTTAAGGAACAAAGAAGACATCTTTGGAGTGCTTACACAAGACAGCTATCCTGAGATTCAGAATGACAGGGCTTTTCTCTTTTGTGGCCATCATATCTGGAGCTTCTTGAGTGCTGCATGCTTTGCTGAGTATGTACAGATGGTAGCTCATTGGCTAGTGTTGAACCAGAGCAGGCTGACAGGGGTGCAGTACTTTGGGGAGTTAATGAGATAATGGTGAAAGACCCCTAGGGAAATAAGTGAAACCTCAAAATCATGAGGACCCTATTGTGTTTTTCAGGACACTTCTAAAATATCACTCAATCAATTTAGGTGGAGACAGTATAATTTTGGGGTCAGCAGGACCTTTTTGTTTCTCTTCTTTTCCTTGCCTTCTGCCTTGCTCTCTCTCCTTACAACCATGTAAGTGCCTATGGCTGTCAAGCTCTGTGCTAGCCATCAGGAATCAAATGTAGAACCAGATAGGTGAGGTTCCTGCTGGCATCCCTGCTTCTCTCTTGGAAGTGGTGATGCAGTTAATCAACCAAATAGACGAATAAGATAAGTTTTGGTGCTATGAAGATTAAATAGATGTTATAGATAGAGCATGACTGGGGAAAAAGGGGGCTTTATTAGATTGGGTAATTAGGAATGAGTTCAGGAGGAAGTGATTTTGAGGCAAGACCTGAATCTCTAAAATAAATGTGCAAATCTTGGCACTACCACTCACTAACTGTGTGACTTTGGACAAGTTACCCAACCTCACTGAACCTCAGTTCTCTCTTTTATAAAATGGGGTAATAGCTCCCTTGCAGGGCTGCTACAAAGATAAAAGGTAATTTGTAGAAAGCAGCTAATCTTGTAGGTGCTCAGGAAGATGCATAGGACTGGTTCGTGGTAGTACTATTTTACTATTACTATTTTCAGTCCATGGTTGGGAGTCCCCAGATGCAGAGGGCCAATTATAGTTATACGTTTATTTTTGACTGTGTGGGATAAGGGGTGTCAGCACCCTTTACCCCCACGTTGTCAATTAAGTTTGAGTAGTGGAGAAAAAAATACTGACATTAATCTTCTCTATAATTGTTTATAAGTTGGTCTTAAGTGTTTTCCAAATGTGAAGTGAGTCAGAGATTTGTGCTTGTCTGGATTAAAAGTGGACATGGGTCTTGTTTCTTTTACTATCCTTTCTTCTGTCTGGGATCTTACTTGAGTTGTCCACTAGCTCATTTCACTGTTGTGCATTAAGATCATTCATGTCTGACCATGCTTCCCTTATGTTTAGCCTAGGTATGGTTTTTGGCAAGTTTTTGAATCAGTTTTTGGTATAAAGGAGAGGTACAAGTGACCTAGGATTAAAAAGTAAAGCCTAAGGTTGATTTAACAAAATATACACGAATATCACAAATGAGTGACTCATGTAGAACTCCTGACTCCCAGTCCTGTGTTTCAGCCTCTACATCATACCTCCTGAGTATACTGTCATGAAAATGTCAGTGTTGGTGCAAAAATGAAAAAGAAGCCTCTTCTCTCACATACCACTTCAAGTTTTTTTCAAAGTTGAGATTTACAAGCAATGGGGTATTTTCAAGTCAACTATTAAAAAAAAAATCTTCAAGGCATTTGAATTTCAGTAGCTGTGTTCTTTAATTCAAATATTCATGGAGTAGTAACTTCCAAAAGGAAAAATCCTGGGTCATGTGGGAGCAAATATTTAAAATTCAAATCTAGTGAGTTATAGGCTTAGGGAGGGCACAGGGAGATCCTCTTCCAGAAGAAAACCGTGGGTTATTGAGCAATTTCTGAGGAAGGCATCTGTGGTCTTTGCCCTCCCACTCCGCCCCTTCTCTAAAGTGGGATAACTTGCTGAATCACTCCTATGTATTCCCCTATTTTCCCTAAGGTCAAGGGCTAATGGCAAAAGTGGTCCTCCCCATTGACAGACTATGCACAGCTTGTGTTTTAGAAAACGTTCCTTTGGGGAAGCTTACCTGGCTTCCATGGGAAGAAGATTTGAGGCAGAGAAGATTCATTTAGCCTGATGGCAGAGGTTATATATGGAATAATGAAACACCAGGCAGATAGGAATGCTATCTTTAATATGTTCCCCAATACTAACTGGTTCTAAAAAGCATGTGTTTCAAAACATACCTTTTATTTTTATAACTGGAATTTTGAAACTTGATAAAAGAAAAAGCACATAGAAGTTCTAAAGGTGATTTTCCTGGTTAACTCGGAACCTAGTACACAGTGCAATGCAGTCTATCTGGGGACTGCCAGGAGATGTGGCTGTGCTGTTCCTCTTGCATTGTCCCACGTAACAGAGACAGTGCTCAAACTGAGTCATGAACAGAACAGACACTCATACTATAACAGTCCTTCTCCACCAAAAGGACTGGACATATTTTTGTTTTGCTTTTGAACATTTGAAGTTTTTCAATAAAATATGGGAAGGTAGCTTTGCAATGTTGTATTACTGAACCTGCATAACAGCATCATCTAAATTTAGAACATTGACACCTCAGCCAGTGGAATCCTTTGCAATGCATTTATAATGCTTTTGGCAGAGAATGAGAATGAATAAACATTAACATAATGGCCAATTAGGGTCATTTACTTAAGTTAAGGGAATACAATGGCACCAACTATGCATTCTTGAAAAAATTCTATTTTTTAAAGGAAGAGTTTATAGTAGCTTATGTAAAACAGTCCTTGAAAATATAAGCAACTGGTGTGATTCCTGGTTACATTCCAAATAAAAGTTTGTCCACTTGCTGCAAGGAAATGTGCTTGTAGAGTGGCTTATGAGAGATGAGTACTGGTTAGTGGTGTATTGGGCAATCACTGTGCAGACTTTTTGGAACCACCATACCTTGCATCATTTTAGGATGGTCATTTGTCCACTGGTCTTTAGGTAGATAAACATTAGTAATGCTTTAAGTAGATAAATGCTGATGTGTAAATGTGAAATGATGGGATCGTGGAATGCAATTCTAATGATACTCATTATATATGGCAGCTTCAGATCTTTGGTGATGCAGAAGTGAATGAGAGGGTGTGATAGTACTTGTGTGGTCATACTATCAGAGTCACTAAAATTTAACGGCAGGGGGCTGAATGACAAAGGACTATTAATTGAGGTTTACTTTGGAGGCAGTTATATCACATGCCACTGTGCTATGCATAGCCGAGCACCTCTTCCTCACTCTTGGGCTCATATACCTGACATCTTTCTAGAGTGACAGGCATCACTTTTGTGCAGATTCTATTGGCAAGGACCAATCTCATGTCTACATCTGGATGCAGGGGTGGGACCTGGGAAATTGAGACCCTAGCTAGGGAGCAACACTTCCACTTTAAAAAAGAGAAACATTTTTGGTAGATAGCGAGGCACCATTACCATGGTCTCAGTAGTTGTAGTGTTTTCCCCTCTGGATCAAGTCATGCCTGTTCTTGAACTTTTCTGTTATTTTACCAATAAATTCCTTTTTCTGAGTAAACATGGTTAATTTGGATTTTCTGCCACCTGAATGGGGACTGCCTGAGCTTATACATTGTCTGAATCCCACCTCTATGCAATGCTTCCTGTTCCAAGTTCATTGATTAAAATCATCACCCCGCTTCCCAACAACATCACTATTCTCCCACCACGTTAGTGCAGTGGTTTTCAAAGTGTTGCCCTCAGAACAGCAGCATCAGCATCACTCAGAAACTTTTTGGAAATGTACATTCTCATAACTACCATATATGTCCTGGAATTAGAAACTGTTGGAGGGGGTCTCAGCAGCCTGTGTTTTAACAAGCCTTCCAGGAGATGCTGATGACTCTAAATTTTGAGATCCATCACCTTGTTGCTTTTACTACAAATCCTATGTCCCCATATTGAATTATCCTTGTATTACTGTTCTAGAATGGAAAATTCCCTGGATTAGAATGCATTTAGTAAAAAATGAGGCATTGTTTGTTATAGTCAGGACAGAGATAATCATTGACAATAATTCCTTACTGATTAAAACAAAAAGGAAAATCCTTTCTAGAAAGTTAGCCCTCAGATTGACATTAGTGAAACCAGGTAGGGTTCTTGGTTGTCCAAATGTGATCTCTGAGTGATTTGGAGTTAACGTAATTTTATTACCATGAGGAGCCCATCCCAAATATCACAAGAGGATTTTAGTTTAATCTAGACTCAAAACTTGTGAAACTTGAAACATACTATAGTCACTTGACTGAAAGATTTGGTTGAGAAATAGGGTGATGGTGGTTTTGAGCTTGCCCATATGACCAAATTTGTTTTTCACAAAACTTGTGCTGAATAAAACTTGAAATACGACTGTCAGACTGTTTTCCCGTTTTAATGAATTCCAGACAGTTTGCAGAGTGTGGGAGCTTCCAAAAACAGAGAGGCAGAATGACTGACCAGCCAGCATTTGTTTTGTCACATGTAGAGGTGAGCTGACATAACAGTCTGAATCTTCCCAGGCTGTTCACTTCTCTGACAGAGTGGGACAGTCAGATTATGTGAGGGAAGGGCAGGACCAATGTGTGTCGGACAAATGGAGCCTATAGAAAAGCTTTGGACTTTTTACTCACTAAGAGATTCAACTACCCTTATGATGAATCCATTGAGATGTGAGTACCCAAGCACTTTTTTCCCCTACACGTTGACCTTCTCCAGAGAAAAAGCCCTGATACTTTTTTTTGACAGAATCTGTTCTTGACAGAATTGAAAACTGTCTGAGAGCTCTAACAAGTCCAGTCAGTCTAAAGTTCTGGATATTAGTTTTGGGTAAGAAGGATTTTTAACTTAAATTCCAACTTGACTGCCTTCTAGCTTTTTTGTTTTGGGGCAGGTTATTTTTGTAGCCTTTGTTTCAACACAGGACTAAGTGGAGCTCCTAGATAATAATAAGGTTTCAGTTGTAGAGTGTGCTGATTAAAAGCAATAAGTGGTAAAGTGCTCAGCACAAGCCTGGCTCTCAGTCAGTGCTCATAACTGCTTCCCTTACTCTGGTTCTCTGTGTATACACAGCATCAGCAGGGTTTTAGACTTGAAATGCATTTTTACAACACATTTAGACATTCGAATAAGGAGAAGACAACTCAAAGGCAACCAGCAGGGAAAGAAAAGGTTCCATAGAAGAGAAGGGTGTGCGAGGATGGAATAATCCTGAGATTGGACAGTTGGCATTAGGATCTTTAGGAGGGATGCAGGTCAAGTAGTGCTGACCTGCAGGGTTCCTACCGGGAGGTTTCTAAGATGGCACATGTTATTTTCAGGTAAGGTGTTACTTTTGTTGCCAGAATAGTCTTTGTCCTTATCAACGTTTCTTTTCATCATAATTATAGACTATAGCTAGGAGGAGGAATAAATAATAGGATGCATGATGGGGTTTCACAACACTGCACACTGTAGCAGTTAAGTTCTGTTGTTGCTCCACACAGGAATGCCATTCCTAACTGTCATGTTTCAGCTTAGCATTTAACCCAGCAGCCTCTTTATATAGTTATGTTTTTCCAGTAAAAGTCATAGTACCTATATTCTTGAATCTTAAAGTCTTTATGTCTTTCACTCTTCTCGGGTTTTTCTCTTCCAGTATAGCTATTTTACAGACTAGTACCTAAGTTTTAATTTACTCCAATGCAATAGCTTGCTTTTCTTTTTTTGCAACTTTGTTGAGGTGTAATTGACAAATATGAATTGTATATATATATATATTTAAGGTGTATAACTAGTTATATATATATAAATTGTGAAATGATCACCACAAGAAGGTAATTTGGTTTTCTTGATTGTCAGAAAGTTTCTCCCTAAACCTGTGGTTAAAAGTGTCACTAGAAAGCACAAGGGGATTAGCCCAAATGGTAACCATCTTTCTCAGGAGGAAAGTGCCCAGTATATAACATACTTAAGTGGATGCCTTACTCAGTTACAGACTCATTGTGTTACATGGGTAACAGGATTGCTCTGAAGGTTCAGAGATGCTTCCTGGTGGCTGCCATACCTGCCACTCTACCCTACCTGCCCATCCCAGCCTGGTACTGTGCCCACTTGCTGCCCCTGATTCAGTATTGCTAGAATTTAGGGGTTTACATGAGAATCAGAGTGGTTCATCTGTGTATGCACTGTTGACTCTGCTGTTGTTTTGTCACTGATAAGTATGTAGACACAATTTGATTCTCTAGATCTGAAAACACTCAGTGATATAGTCAGCTCTCATATGCTTGGGATATGGGCAGCGTGTTTTCAAACCTGGACTAGCACTGGGTTGTCACCCAGGAGTCTCTCTCCAGCTATCATCATCTCTGTGCAGAGGAATGGGAACAAATTTCATTACCAATCAATGGGAGACATCTTCTGCCAGAATCCACATATACAATCATACAAGTACAACGCAGTGCTTTGCAGAGTATTTGCTCTCATTCTCTGTATTGTCGTGACTTACTGAAACTTTATTTTGCTAAATAGTTCCTATGCTGAGTTTATAAAGAAATCAGGGAAAATGACAGTTTTCCTCTATGTGATTGAACATACACACCAAATCAAAAGACACATTAAGGTAGGTGCCTTAGAGTGAGAACAAGTATGCTTGAAGAATTAATGAGCATAAGAGAGAATGAACGGTGGTCAGAAATGGACAGTCAGATGGGCTTATGAGCTCTGCATTTCAGTGAGAAAATAGGATGAATCAGCTGTGTAGGTGAGAGTTGAGAGTTCAGACATCCATAACTAGGGGATGAGGAAATGGATAAGACAGTTTGGGAAGTTTTCCGAATAGACTTATTTCTTTGGTATATAAATTGGTGACATTAAGAGAGCTGACTCTTACTTTTTCAAAGTCATGGTTTGTGAATTATTTGTAAGGTCCTTGGACAATTTTTCCTTGCCCATGAGGTAAAATGGTATTCAGAAAATATTTATTGGACTTATTGTGATTTTGACTTCTCTGTGCAGTCAGGAGGTAATATGTGCAAGAAAGGGTCAACTTTAAACCACTGTCAGCAAATGGGTGGCTGTGGGAGGGTGACAAGGGACCCAGATCAGACCATCAGCAGCCAGATTAACTCTTTTCTGGGGGAACAAAAGAGCCTACTTGGTGGTCAGATTACCTACCCTGCAAAATAAATATTGTTTATTTATTTATTGAGAGTAATATGTTATTTAAATCAATGCATCCGACATATTACCAAGTCAAAATGTAACCAATATAAATTTTTTATTGAGGTATAATTGATGTATAAAATTATGTTAGTTTCAGGTGTATAGCATAATTATTTGATATTTGTATATATTGTAAAATGATCACCACAATAGGTGTAGTTAACATCCATTGCCACACATAGTTGTAAGAAGGTGTGATAAGAACTCTTGTAGCAACTTTCAGACACGCAGTAGAGCATTATTAACTGTGGTCCCCATGCTGTCTGTTATATCCCCATGACTTATTTATTTATAACTGGAAATTTGTACCTTTTGACCCCCTTCGCCCATTTCACCCACTCCCAACCCCCCGCTTCTGGCAACCATCAATCTGTCCTCTGTATCAATGAGCTTGTTTATTTTATTTTTTCTTTTTAGATTCTACATGTAAGTGAGATCATATGTAAGTAAGAGATATATTTTAAACTTATATTCATTAATGACAACATTTAGTTGTCACTTTATTTGAAGCCCTTATTTAAAAAATAATGTGTATTTTAAGGAATCATGCATCTTTTTCCTATAAATAGGCTGATAGGTGATACTGGTTTTACTGTATCTCAGTCCTCACTTGAAGGAGGACCCACAGCACAAGGGAATATGTTAGTTCATTGGGCATCTCTAGGCTCCAGGACAGTGAGTGTCCAGTAAATCTCTCTTGAATAAAGAATAGCCAGAGTGGATGAAGTGTTGTTTCTGGCGTGCTAGCAGGAACCAGTAACTTTTGGGAGCTCTGTTAAACTCTATCAGGATAATGTGAAAAAACATCTTTACGTTTTCTTTTTAAGCTATGGACCCTTGTTAAGGTTTTCTGAACCTCTGTTTTCTTACCTTAAATATGGGTGTAATAGGATTTCCTGTTTCCAGTGGATTCCTTGGAACAGCTGTGAAGATTTTAGAAGATAATGTGTAGCACTCTTGGTGTATGTAAGTGCTGAATCCATTAGGTTGGTAGGGGCAGTGGTGGTTGTTACTACTGTTGGTCCTAGGAGATGAAATAAAAATATACTTAGTTTTCATTATTTGTGGTAGTTATGTTTTATAGAGTCACCATGAACATTTAATTTGGGAATACTGAAACGTCACCCTAGAGGAAATAAGAGGGTTAGGTTCCTGTGAGCTTGTGGTCATATTTTGGTCAGTCATTTGATACATAACCTTGTCTTTCTGTTTAAAGATGTTTTATTTAAGATTTATTAACAATCATTCACTGCCAACAGTACTGTATCATGTCTGAAGGAAGCTTATCTGACACCTGTATGTTCTCTGTAAGGTACATCACAGCCTTTTTGTGCTAAGGACCCCTGGATAGCACTTCAGCACTGGGCCTGGGGGTCATGTTAAACAGTGAAGTCATCAACAGAAAGCACACTTGTTCACTATGTAAAAGTGGAAACAAGAAGGTGGAGGAGTGTTGTTTCCTTCTTTGACCATAGTTAGGAATGCACACATTGGGTGACTCAGATTTTTCACCTCTTTGTTGGCAAGACTGCAGATATGCTGCAATATTGATTCTGGGGTTACAAATAAATTTTAGTAATAGGTGAATTTGCAAATAAGGAATCCATGAATAATGAGGGTTTGCTATTAAAAATTTTCTGCCCTTGCTGGTGTGGCTTGTTTGGTTGGAGCTTCATTCCGTAACTGAAAGGTTGTGGCTTTGATTCCTGGTCAGAACATAAACCTAGGTTGTGGGTTTGATCCCTGGTCTAGGCAACCCTCAGTCTGGGTGCCTACAGAAGGCAGCCAGTCATTGCTTCTCTTTCACATTGATGTTTCTTTCCCTTCTTTTTTCTCTAAGAGCAATGAAACAAGGTACTTGGATGAGGATTAAAAAAAATAAATTTTTTTTTCTTGGATCTGTCTGTCTTTCTAGTAATTCTTTCTCTGAGCTAGAAAATATGCTCACTGGGGAAAACATTTTAAAACACTGTCTGCCCCAAAACTGTTGTGGATTATATATAAGCCACATTCACAAATCTTTTCCAGGCATCTGATCTTCCAATTTATTTGTTTATTTGCCAATAAGAATGGCCCATCACTTCCAGATTGTTAAAGTTAAGTGGGACTCTTCTGATATGTTACTCTATTTTCCTGTAATTTCTGCTGTTCTTTAGGAAGGTGGAGTGTAAGATGGGGACCTGGGAAAAGAGCACAGAGAAATTATGGGGGCTGTTGTTGGAAAACCTAGCAGAAAGCAGTGGGATAGCTGAGAAATTCAGCTATAGGAAGTTTTTGAAGTAGCCAGGCTCAGTTTACTCATGACTTAGAAGATAAAGATAATGGTTTTGACCTTTCAGTGTATTGGAAATTAGCATATTATAATTATCAGCATAGTCATTATTGTAAATTTTAATCAAGTACTTGTTGGGAGGAGTACTTGGAATTCTTGTAGGAAGTAAGGAAAAAAGATGAAGGGTGGGGGGTAGAGAGAGAAAGGGAGAGAGACAGACAGACATCAATGTGAGAGAAAAGAAACTATTGGTTGTCCTCCCATATGTGCCCTGACAGGATTGAACCTGCAACCTAGGTATGTTCACTGAGAAGGAATCAAATCTGTGATCTTTTGGTGTACAGGACAATGCTCCAACCAACTGAGCCATCCTGCCAGGGCAGTCTAGTAGTTTTGAGTTGTGTAACAGATCACACAAAGAAACACAAACAGCAATAATAATAACAGTAACATCTACCATTGTTAAAGCCCTTACTACAGGCTATATCTTATGTTAGTGTTTTAATCTCGTGTACATTTAGGAGACTGAAACTTACTGGGGTTAAAGTAATGAAAGTTGTGTGTCACTGGAGTTAACATATCAAAAATGGCACCTTTTTCTGTCTTGTGTCTGTAGCCTGCCTTCTGCATTTTGTACTGCAACCTTGTGTATTAAAAAAAAAGAATGGCTTGTTTAGTTTGTATGTGTGTATGAATGTGTATATGTGTATCTATCTGTCTGTCTTGGTCCTGGGATAAGGAAGGTACTAATGTAATTTTTTTTTCAGATTTTTCCTGTATAGAATAGTCAAGAAGCTGAAATAGCAGAAGTGAATCATTCAGACCTAGTTGAATTACAAACATATTAAGGTACCTACTACTGTCTACCAGGTACTATGTTTAACATTTCAAATGTTTTATATAATTTAATTCTCATATGAGGCAGGGAGGATCCCATTTTATAGACGAAGAAACTGAGCCTCGGCCATCTTAAGTCACTCATCTGAAATCACTCAAATGAGGGAGGAACCAAGACTTAATCTAAGGTCTGTCTGACTTCAAAGCTCGCCTTGTTGTCTACCCTGCTGTGGTGGCTACAGTATATATTGGGGTACCTGGTGAGTCAGGATATGAAGTGAATAGGGGTGACAACCTCATGTTGATTTAGTAATAGAAAGAGGACTAGTTTTCTGATACAGTAAAGACAAGAGAGTCTAGGTGTGGTTGAGCTTCTGAATCCAAGATAAATAGATCTATTAAAGGTGCTTAGCATGCTTGGCTCATAGTCCTTTGTTTTCAAAGCTGTTTCTGAAGAAGGAAAGGAGATACGTTGTAAACTCCAGGAGTGGTAGCAAAAGATGAGTTGATGGATACTAATCATTCAAAAGGGTGTGGTGTGTAAATTATAGATTTCCCTCATTCCTCATTAAAGATCTTTGGATGTTCCTAGTTGATAATATCAAGAAGTTTTTCCCTATTCTTGCTGCCTATCACTGAGCACATAGCTCCTAACATCTTGATGTTTTCCTCTTCTCTTTCTTTCGTCCCTAACCTGACTTGTTAATTGCTTTTCCTGTGTGTCTTCATAAAGTTGTAGCCCGTCTGTTCCATTTTGGACTGTTTATCTTTGAATGCCAAAGGTCTTGAAACATCATAATGTTGTGTAATGAACATAGCTTCTGCCTTGACATGTGTGTGTTAAGAGCATTAGTCATTGCAAAATATTGACTTAAATATTTTCATTAAAAGGATATAATGATCTAATAGAGAGGAAGAAATTATAAAACTACTTGTTGAAGGCTTTAATGAAGAGGGTTCCTTCAGTGACATGTTAGAGATTCACAGAATGAATGTAAAAGCATTTTCTTTATTAGTGGGAAAAGAGAAAGATCAACAATTAAACGACTTAATTCTTGTACATACAAAGAGAAGTGTAAATCATCTGAATTTCCAGTGCTTCTGGACTACCTCATATGTAACTTTATTTACCATGAGATATGTTGGAGATTTCCATGAGATACTATCAGTAGGGACTCATGGGCTGCATCTTGTCAGAAAGCCCTCAGCCTTGTAATAGTCTCTATTTTGGCAAGCCATTGGGGCTTTTCTGAGCGAAGAAGATAGATCTTTCTTTACCTGTGGAGTTGATTTTATGGAGTTTTGGTCAGCATTAATCATGGTGAAACTATGTGCCTGCTGCCCTGTTTATCTCTGTAGACATCTCCCATGGCAGAAGATTGGATCTGCAGATCTCCATGTCTTGGGTATTCAGGATGTTAGAGGTACAGTGCTTTGCTTTTTGCTGGGGAGTGTGTAAGTAGGTACTGGTATTCTCTGATGCGATATTGTCTAAATGAGTGTTTAACAAGCTGATGTGTTGTCTAGTTTCCTAGGGTTGGAGGTTTAAAGTGCAGTCACCATGTACTCTTCTCGTTTACCCTGCCAGCAGTCTTCAGTTGTGTAGTAAACAACTTCTGAGCTGAATATCTTTCTCTACCAGAGAGCTTACAAACAAGGAAATTGCTTTAATGCCTGAAAAGAGGGCATGAACTGCATCTATGTGCTGTGAAAAGTTTCTCAGCAGACTGGATATTTTCAAAGGCTGTTCAAGTCAAAATATATCACTGATAGGAAAAATTTTCTTCTCCAATATGACACCTTATACAAAATGACACTTACTTTCCTGATCAACTTAGGAATGTATGACATTGGGGGCTGGAGGGTGTAGAGAGATCTGTTTTGATCAGATTTCCTTGCATCTGTGGTGATATTTCTGGGAGAATTATTGATCTCTAGTCCTCATACTGTGATTTTGAATTTATTTGGCATCATTATTAAGTGAATCTGGGGATAAGGAGGTAGTTTTGAATGGGAGCCAGGTAACCTGTTGATGTAAGGTCTGTTTTACTTTTTATGATTCCTGTCATGGGCCCCTCCCTCCTTCCTGGCTTGGTTCCATGTCATTTTCAGTAGGTAGTAATTACTTGTTTGTTAAAGAAGCTGCCTCCTGCTGCCATGGAGCCTATTAATTATCACTCAATCCCTAATTTAGCCTTCCTGGTGTTGAGAGAAGGTGCATGTAAGCACGTGGCAGAGCAGCTGCAATGGCATCTTTGTAATAGTCTTCTTTCTGAGACGGCTCAGTGGACTCAATGTTCAGCCAAAGGGCCATGGCAGCCTTGGTGAGTATTTTCAACTCTTTTCTGTGGGTTGTTTTGATCAGTTAGGTGTGGTGTGGTTTTCTTCACCCTTTGACCCTTACCTAAGTAAAAGCTAATAGTTGGCATTTATGTTGGGAATTCAGACATATTCCTGGTCCATCTCAGAACTTAAATAGGACACCTTCAAAATACTTTAGTGGGTTTTCCCAAGAGCGAATTGTCTCTTCCTGGGAAAAGGAGACCATACACTTGACTCTATTCCTGTCTTGAAGAAGGAAAAACAAACAATAACTACAGTAGCTTAGTTTATAGCTTATTGTACAGCAGATGTTTTTTTAAAGAGGGATTGCCTTTATATCATATTGAATCTTTGGTTCTTGTTCATAAATGTCTAGATTGCCTTCTGTTTTCAGAAATGTTTACTGTTTCAATGAACATATTTTTCAAAGGTTCTACTGGATCATTTGATTAGGTTTGGAGTGTTATGCTTCCTTTTCCACTTTTTATGTGATTTTTTGGTGGTGTTGGTGTTCAAAACTGTAGAAGTGATTCATTGCAAAGTGAATTCATTTTCCACGTTTTCACATGCGTTTCCCAGGTGTCCTCACATTTCTTCCCCATGTGATTTGCAGTTGTGTTCTGTCATTTTTGCTGGATCAAATATAAATGCTGATATCATTGAATTTCTTCAATTACAGCTGGAGGGGATTAACAGAAATTGTAAGAGAATACCACTTCCTTATTGTGCTGATTTTCTGGACTGACTGTTGTCCTTTTAAGTCCTGCAGGAGAATGAGGATTTGGAAGTTCTCTGTCTTTGAGTTAAAACAGCAGTTTTTGTTTTCCTTTTTCTGTTAATGTTATTCTTCAAAAATAATTTCATTTTCAGGATGCTACTCTAATGTGTCCTTTTATAACCCTGGAAAGACTTTCACCAGTCCTGACTTAGCACATCAGTTGTCTTCTGTCCTGGGTGAAGGGTTTTGAATACTTCCCTTAAGTAAGTTTCCTTATATAGAATATTTTTACTTAAGTATTTCGCCAACTCCAAGCTGTTACTGGTATTAGGTAAAGGGTTGTGATTCATCATTATTTTTTCCAGAGCCTTTTGTTCTTTAAGGAATGCATAGCTCTGTCCCTACTGTTTTCTTGTTTAGAATCTGAGTGTTCTTTGTGATACATCTGATTGCTTGATACCCTCAAACATTTATTTTTCTGGCTTACCAGCTCTTGTTCTAGCAGTTGGAGCCTGGGTCTCAGGCTTTCTTGTCATTCTTTTTCTGGTTTGAGTGATGGCTCCCTGAACCTTTTCTGGGGAGTTCTCTGGGCTTCTGGGCCGGACATCAGAGGCCACCTGGAGGTGTGCATAAATGGTGGCTGAACATGCACGGGTGGTATCGATCGAATTGCAGTCCTGTGGAAACAGAAATAGAAAGGTTCAGCATTTGCACTTTCCTCTGGTGGTGTTTTTGCTTATTTCGTGCATTTGGAAAAGGCAGCTGAATGCAAACTGCTGACTTAGTATTTTCCCTGGAATGGAAACCATTTGGATTATTTCAATGAGTTTTAGCTAAGAATTGTGTTTTCACAGTATTAGTTTTGTTTTCTGGTATCCTGTTTAGAATAGGACTATAATGTGTCTTTTTACTCTATGGAATTAAGTACTACTTGGAGCCTTGAGATTTTGCAAACCATGAATTTGAAACATCACATATTTACTCCAGAGTCAAAATGGAAAACTCTTTAGTGAGAATTATAGATACATAAATATTTCCACTAGGGGTCAATTACTTTCTTTGAAAAAATTTTTCTTATTTGGCTAAATTATTTAAGATTTCAGAGTGGTCCCTTTTCCTGGTTAATTTTCCCATTAATTACTTTTTCTAATTTTTAAAGAGATAAAGAGATTAAACAGAAGTATTGCAGCCCCAAGTCTTATGTACTATACTATTTGATGTAAGATGGTGACTGGTTCTTTTTCATTGTCTTTGATGATAGAGTAGATTTAGTTTAACTTTTAGAGGTGATATTTGGATTAGGAATAAAAATAGAATTTCATTACTGTAAGAAATCTTAAGCACTGGTTTGAGCTCCTGAGCATAAGTTATGATTGTTCAGCCACTAGATAATATGCAGTATGGGAGCTTTATACACTTAGCCAGTACTTTCTTGTAACATTGTGATGATAAGGTTTTTGAATTGAGGTTTGGAAATGTTAGAGCTGTCTGAGAGATATTTTAAATATCACTGTGGAGTTTTTGGTTAAATGTGAGTTTCTAAAATTCTGAATGAATAGAATAAAGCATGGGAAAAAGAATAGCTATGAAGTGGTTGAATTGTTTGGAATGAAATATTTTTTTAAAATCAAATTTTATATTTATCTAGGAAGTCTTACTAAATACAAGAAAATGGGAGCTTAGTAGCTGAGGGGAGGTGGGCACATATTATGAGATGGTAAGGGGAGTTATGAATTAGGTATCAAATAAACTGTAAATCCCACTAGGTCAACAACCATGAATGCTTTTGTTTATTGTTTTATTCCAGCAAATGTTGCCACCCAGGACCTAATGGTTACTCAATGAATGTTGAATGAATGAATATATTGGGAAATCTTATTCAAGGCCCTGCTGTGCCACTAACTAATTGTGTGGCCTGGAGCTAACCATTCATGAGGACTCTGTCTCCTCTTACGCACAGTGAACTGTCAGTGTGGACCAGAGGGAATAGGTGGTACTATGCTGCTCTTCCCCCAGCGACACTGTGCTGGATGCTGCCCATGATTACCTTGCTCTGCCCTGTGAACATAGGAGGAGCTGGGCTTCCACGTCTTACTGTAATACTGGAGGCGAAGCTTATGTTTTATATCCGAAGTACCTTCTCTTTGAGATCCCTTACCATCCTTGATTTTGGGTCATTTGTTTTTGATACCTTAGGTCCAATTACAAATAGGCAACATTCTATGAAGTTTCTTCATCAGCAGGTATTCACTTAAACAATAGCAGTGACACCAGCATACATTATTGTCTTTCAGTAATTTTAAAAATATTTTATTGATTATCCTATTACATTTGTCCCATTATTTTTCTCCTCTTTATTTCACCCCTCCTCCCAGTAGCATTCCCTCTAATTATTTCATGTCCATGTCATGTTGTACGTATAAGTTCTTTGGCTTCTACATTTCCTATTCTGTTCTTAACCTCCTCCTGTCTATTTTGTACCTACCATTTATGCTTCTTATTCCCTGTACCTTTTTCTCCATTCTCCCCACCCCACCACTGATAACCCTCCATGTGATCTCCATTTCTGTATTCTGTTCATGTTCTAGTTGTTTGCTTTGTTTCATTTTTGTTTTTTTTTAAGGTTCAGTTGTTGATAGTTGTGATTTTTTTTGTCGTTTTACTGTTCATATTTTTTTATCATCTTCTTTTTCTTAGATAAATCCCTGTAACATTTCACATAAGTTCTTGGGGATCCTGAACTCCTTTACCTTGACCTTATCCGGAAGCACTTTATCTGCCCTTCCATTGTAAATTAAAGCCTTGTTGGATAGAGTAATCTTGGATGCAGATCCTTGCCTTTCATGACTTTGAGTAATTCTTTCCAGCCCCTTCTTGCCTGTAGAGTTTCTTTTGAGAACACAGCTGATAGTCTTATGGGAACTCATTTGTAGGTAACTCTCTCATTTTCTCTTGCTGCTTTTAAGATTCTCTCCTTATCTTTAGTCTTGGGTAATATAATTATGATGCTCCTTGGTGTGTTCCTCCTTGGGTCCAACTTCTTTAGGACTCTCTGAGCTTCCTGGGCTTCTGGAAGTCTATTTTATTTGCCAGATTAGGGAAGTTCTCCTTTATTATGTTTTAACAACTTAAGGACTGCTCATGAGTTTTCTCGTGTTTCACACGCCTCAATTCACAAGCAAAAATGAAATATAAACAGTTTCTGCTATCAGAAGAGTCTCACAAACAATGGGAAGACAAAGAAACAATTCCCACATGAAGGGAAAGGAGGAAGCCACAGAAAGAATGCTAAATGAAATAGAGGCAACTCAACTATCAGATACTGAGTTCAAAGCAATGATTGTCAGGAAGCTCAATGAGCTCACAATGAGCTACCAGAAACTACAGGGAAGCTACAGTGAGCTCACTGCAAACTATATCAACATGAAAAAGGAAATAGAAACTATCAACAAAGGCCAAGAGGAAATGAAGAACAGTTTCTGCCATTGGTGGCCAGAGACTGGATAACGGATGACAATAATGAAGGCTCTTCAGAACCAGAGACAAATCTGTGCAGCCCTTTCCCTGGGGGTGCAAGCAGAGCACCTCGTAAAGATCCTCCCAAAAGGTTGTCAGGTGATATGAAGCAGCATGAACCCATGTGTATTCCAGCGAGTGGAGAAAAAAAATTTCGTATGAGAGCCTGCAGAGTTTGTGCTGCCCATGGAAAAAGGAGTGAATCTAGATACTTATGTAAATTTTGTTTAGTCCCTCTTCATAGAGGAAAATGTTTTACACAGTACCATACATTAAAAAAGTACTAGGAACTTTAACTGTTTTTGTAAATAAAAATGTTATAATTATTGAAAAACAACACCTGAAGTGCATTATGATCTGTAGTTATGATGATTTAAATAACGTGCAGTTTGCCCAAAAACATGCGGTCCCTGGCGTATGTCTTAGAGATTTCTGTGTGGTACGCAATGTGTTAAAATAAGTTTTCAGTTTCTTGCTGTTCCACTTCTCCTTTGGCACCTCTGTGAATTGGATGTTGGAATGTTTAAAGTTGTCCTGGAGGTTCCTAAGTCTCTCTTCATTGTTTTGAATTCTTATTTCTTTATTGTGTTCCCGTTGGATGTGTACTTCTTCCTTCTGCTTTAAATCGTTGATTTGAGTCCTGCTTTCTTTTCCTTCACTGTTGGTTCCCTGTATATTTTTCTTTTCTTTTCTTTTTTTTTAAAAATACTTATTCTGAGTTGGGAGTAAAAGACAGAAAACTGTACTTGAACAATTAAAAAATATTTATTTTTAGACAGAGGGGAAGGGAGGGAGAGAAAAATCAATTGTTGTTGTCTCTCAGGTACTCCCCACTGGGAACCTGGCCCACAACCCAGGCATGTGCCGTGACTGGGAATCAAACCACCAGTGCTTTGGTTTGCAGGCTGGCACCCAATCCACTGAGCCACACCAGCCAGGGCTATTTTTCTTTATATCACTTTGCATAGCCTTCATTTTTTCCTCTGTTTTGCGACCATTCTCTGTGAGCATTCTGATTATCAGTTTTTTGAGCCCTGCATCTGATAGGTTTTCTGTTTATCACTTAGTTCTGTTTTTGGAGCTTTGATCTGTTCTTTCATTTGGGCCATATTTTTTTTTGTCTCATCATAGCTTTTATGTTGTGAGGGGCAGAGCCTTAGGTATTCTCCAGAGTGGAGGCAATCCACCTCTCTGAGCTGTGGTGCTGTATGTAGGGGAGGGGTCCAAGAGGGAACAATGCCACTTGCTAGGCTCTTGGCAAGCTTTCAGTGATTTCTGCCTGTATCCACAACAAATTGGGCCCTTCTGGTGCTGATTCCGGGTGGGTGGGTTTGTGTACATTCTAGGACCCTGTGGATCTCTCCAACTATATTCTAGGATCCTATAGGTCTCTTCAATGAACTCTTCTGTGAGACTGGGAGTTTCTCCTGCCACCACAACCCCCACAGGTTTTTTCAGTCAGAAGTTTTGAGGCTTTATTTCTCTGAGCTAGTACCCTAGGTTGCCTGGTCTGTCTTGCTCCCCAGTTGTTCGTCCTTCTTTCTCTGCATGCAAATGTGGGACAGCCTGTCTGCCACAGGCTGCCGTCTTGCTGTGTGCATCCCCTCTGCTTTAGCTTCCCGTCTCCACCCCTCCTACCAGTCTGAATGAATGCTTCTTCTTTAACTCCTTGTTTGTTGGACTTTCATACAGTTCTATTTTATGATAGTTCTGGTTATTTTTTGCTTTTAAATTTGTTTTGTCGTCATTTTGGTTGTGTGAGGAGGCAAAGTATTTCTACCTATGCCTCCATCTTGACCTGAAGCTCGGTGATTTTTTTTCTGGCAGATTTTAGCAGATATATAGATGGAACTTAAATGGTTACAGAGAATATTCCTGTGGTGCAATATGATATCAACAAATAATTAGAGTAGGTTTTCACTTTTACTCTCTGAAGACCATTTATCCATCTAAGAAATGAGTGTTTAAAACTTACTGCATGCCAGACACTGTGCTAGTGATAACATGGCCATCCCATAAAACTGAGCTCTGCCTTCTTGTAACTCACAGTAACATGAATATGACGCTAGGTCTGTAATTGTAACTTTAGGCATGAAAGATGGAAGAAAGAAGGGAAGCATGAAATCTCTTAGAAGAAATTAAGTTTGAATTTGTTATCAAAAGATGAGTGCCAAGCAGATGAGAGGAGGACATTTGGTGGACAGAAAACATGGAAGGGCAGGATATTCTAGTGCTTGTGGGACCCTGTAAGCTTTTGAGTGTGGCTGGAGCACTAGGGAGCATGGCTGGCTTTAAGCAGAGCAATAGCACTTTGGCTGCCAAGTGAGGTATGGGTTGGAAGGTGGCCGGGTATAGTGTGGTGGAGGCCAGTTAGGATGGTTTCAGCTTAGCCGTTTTTGTCAGAAATGATGATGTTCATTAACTGTTCACCCCTGAAGGGAGGTTGTGGCTGTAGGAAAACACAGTCAGTGGTCACAGATTTCAAGAGCAATGATGGTAAAAATAAGACTATGCTCACTGCTTACTGGTGACAGTGGTGATGGCTTATTCATTCATTCATCATATAGTTGGTGCCTATTGTGTACCACATACTTGGGAAACACAATGGTGAATAAAGTGAATGTGGTCCCGCCCACAGGAAGCCTGTATTCTAATGGGAGATACAGACAAATAAAGACATTGATTGATTACTGTGTATTCCTTATGTTACATGGCAAAATTCAAAGTGACCATCTTATTTGTATACTCTCCCTCCTTTTGCAGCAGCTAACTCACCCTCTGATAGATAGCTTCTCTGCTCCATACAGTAAATTTTGAGGGTAAAGGTAGATAACATGTATGCATTGTTTTGCACACGCACGTTCACACACACAGATTAATCTGTCTTCATTCCAGGCATAGACCAGCACCCAAAATGGGCATATGAGGCTTCCCATGGATAAGTCTGTTTCAGGTAGAGGTCTGGATATCTTCCAATATTTTCTGAACTTGATATTCTACCCGGAATAATCTTGGCTTTTTGTTTCAGATCCAAGAAGAAAAATTTTGGTTTTCGTGGTCCCTCCACACATAATTGTATCTTGAAGCTGACTTTGGTGGCTACTTCAATTTGGCCTTCATGTCTGTGTTCCAGGTTATTTTCAGTGTTTGGGATTCCTGTGTAAGAACAAGAATTTGCCTCAGGCAGCAAGACTGGTAGACATTAGATAGGTGGTGGCTTATTTAAAGGAGATATTTTGGTACAGAAAGGGCAGTAAAAACAAATTCTTTTCCCAAATGCAAATCTCCACATTCTTCATCCAACCCTACACAATCGTTAGATCACAGGGAGTCAAAATTCAGTTGGGTGGATCTGATAAAAATTCTTAGGATGCTTTCTAACTTATTAAGTGGTAATTGCAGTTGGTTTAACTGGGATGTGTACATTTCCTATTTTGCATAGACTTGGACATGTGATATATTGTAGGGCTAAAGTGCTAGAGACACACTGTCCTGGGTTTGGATCCCAGCCACACTGATTAGCAGCTGTTTGAGTTTGGGGCAGTTTGCTAGTATTCTCTTTTTGTTCACCTGTAAAATGAAGTAACATGTAAACATGTAAGCCCTTTTGTGAAGTGCCTGGGTTTGACTCTGTTGTACTTCTCCATGACATTGGGCAACCTGTTCTCTTTGTTTCTTGCTTTCCTTATCTGTAGAGGAGTAGTAATAATAATAATAATAATTCCTACCCCATATGGATGTGGTAAGAATTAAATGAGATAATGCACTTTGAGAGTTTCGCATGGTACCTGTCACACAACAGTGTACCTGACTCAGCCTTCTCCCTGACATCACTGAACTGAGCTTTCTGAAAAATTCCATAACATCATTTGATGACTTACAGTATTTATTTCTGAAAGTTAAGACTTCACAAAATATCCATATTACTATATGCATTCCTTTATTTATTTATTTTTTTAAATGACTCAGTGATACAATTTGTGGGTTTGGAGTAGGTTGCCAGATAAAATATTGAATATCCAGTTAAATTTGAATTTCACATAAACAAGGAATTTTTAAATATAATAATGGCTCAAATATTTCATGGGATACTCTTAATATAATAATCTTTGTTCATCTGAATTCACACTTAACTGGGCATCCTGTATTTTTATTTGGTAAATCTGGCAACACTACTTAGGGAGTAAACTTACCCTTTACCCTCTCAATCATTTATTTAATCAGATAGATATGTGGATGCTTATCCAAACACAGTGAATGCCACCCTTGGAACATGAGTGCAGAAATAGTGACACAAATTTGATGGAATATTTCCTAGTATATATCTCTAGTAAATCTATCTCCTAAATTTTTTAAACCGTTGTGCAGTGGGACTATCAAATTGAGATTTTGTTGACACCTGAGTGTATAGTGTGAAGTGGCTTGGAAATTCTGAAGTGTTTTGGTGTCGCTTCTACCCAGAGGGGACTATTACTAATGATACATTAATGTGTAGGTATGCATTCCAGAGAATCCTGAAAACCTCATTGTCTTTGAAGGAAATTGCTTCATTACTCTTAGAGTTGCCTGTCAAAGGAAGGTTGTTCTTAGGGCCAGCCTGCTTCTCCAAGTATGAAAATAAGTGTATGGAGTAGGGAGGTTAATAATGTAGAGTGATTTCACTGTACTTGTTACAGAACGACAGGGGGACAAGAGGGTGCCAAAGGCAGCTGAGGGCAATATATTATTACCCAAAAGGAACCCCCCAGGTTTGTTATGTCTGCCTCCAGAGGAAAGACATCTCTCAATGTCAGAGATCCGTGAAAAGGAAAGGAAATGTTTATTTAATGCTATACAGACTTAAAGTAGTGACCTAATGTCTTCATCAAAATTCCAAAGTCCCTTAAAATACCCACAAACACACACAGTCCTTCCTTCCCCCTTTTGCCCAGTCTGGGGTACCGTATCTCAGGAAGGAAATAGAAGTCCATGGCTCAGGCAGCCCCCGCTTCTTCCCAGTAATCCATCTCGGCTGGTAGGCCTCCCTCGGTTCCCATCACCATCAGCTGTGTCGCTGGGATCTCTACTAAAGCCGGGTGGTGGTTCCCCCTTCTAAAGCTGCGGGGGTCCCCACTCTGGCAAAGTCGCGAGGTTCTCTCTTATATTGCCACAGCCAAGTGGTCCTCTCTGCACAATGGCCGTGGGAGTCTCCACTCAGCCAAAACCACGTGGTTTTCTCTTCCTCAATGGCTGCAAGAAGGGGGGTGTCTGCTAAAGCCGCATGGTGATTCTCGAAGGGCTGCGGGAGTCCCCACTCTGCACAAGACCGAGTGGTTCTCTCTCCACTGCCTCAGCTGTGTGGTCCTCTCTGCACAAGGGCTGTGGGAGTCCCCACTCTGGCAAAGCCTTGTGGTTCTCTCTCCCAGGGCCATGGGAGTCCCAACTCTGCTAAAGATGTGTGGTTCTCTCCTCCTGCATTGGCTGTGGTCCTCTCTCTGCACTGCCAAAGTTGCGTGATTCTCCCGCAATGGCTGCCACATCTGGGTTTAAATCCCCACGCCAATCCTCCTCTGCAGCCCCATTTCTGACTTCTCCCACACTCAGTTACACCTGCCAGCACTCTCAAAACCTTCCAGCTTTACTGGGCTGCCATTGTGGGTTTGGGCAGGTGTGGCCCCATGTCATGGAGCCAATCTTCTCCAAGCTCCCATGCAGGTGCTGTAACTCAGGGGACCTGCCCCCCAGTTACATCTTGGTGGGGAAGTTACTTCCTTTCCCCTGGCTCAGAGCATGGCCACAGCTATTTAACATATCTATGCAACCAGGTAAAGGTTATAGATGTGTTAAATGACCACACCAGAGATTAGCTGCAGAGCTGTTGCTGTGCGAAACAGCTCTCAGTGGCTCTGCTCCATGTGTCCCTTCCCCAACCTACACCTGTGGGGGGAGGTGGGGAGGACATCCTAATATTTCCTGGACGCCTTGAGTTCTGGACCCCATTCCAAATCCCTATTTGGGGGCCCCCTCTTGGCTGCACCCTGTTACATATTTATAATTTAAGTTGATTTTTCTTTAAGATTTTATGCATTCATTTTTAGAGAGAGGGGAAGGAAGGGAGGGAGAAAGAAAGGAAGAGAAACATCAATGTGTGAGAGAAACAATTGGTTGCCTTTTGCATTCCTGTTACCTGGGACCAGGCCTGCAACCCAGGCATGTGCCCTGACCAAGAATCGAACTGGTGACCTTTTGGTTTGCAGGATGATGTTCAACCCACTGAGCTACACTAAACAGGACAATTTAAGTTAATTTTTAAGTAGGTTTGGTCCTTAAGCTATTAGACTATTTGAAGATTTTGAGAGAATTAAATCCAAGACTGAGATGCTCTCAGTTCAACCCATATTTACCAAATACCTGCAGGGGACAGAGAAACCTTCTAGGAGTAGACGTGAATTCAAAGTATAGTTCCAGCTCTCAGAAACCTTAGCATTAAATGAAGCAGTAAGGCAAGAAACAATGGTTACAAAATAAATAATATCAGGACCTAAGGCAAGTAAAGCCAGGTCCCAGATGGTTGAATGTAGAAAGTGATTAAATCTGAAGAACAAGTGAAGTAGGAGTGGCTTCCGGTAGGGTCATATTTGAGAGAACTCTTCAAAGATGAGAATGATTTTACTTGAGAAATGAAATATTCTAGGTTTAGGCTTAGCATTAACAAAGACCTGGAGGTGGCCACATTTGGAAATGAATATGTTATTTAGACACAACAAAATCTATAGCACAGTAACTGGCCATGACCTCTTCTCTCATGTGTGACTGTTCATGGTCTAGAATTTCCAGATGAGAAACTTGACTTTGTGTAGGTGGAGTTGGATTTATTCCATTTTGATTTCCTAAATATTTATCATGCACCTGTTGTTGCTATGTAGGAGGGGGCCAGAGAGACTTGGACAACCCTTACAGGCTCTTTCAGTTGGTCGCTTAAAATCAACTAAAAGTCACTCCATGTGAATAAGTTTTTTCCCCCTGGAATGAACATTTCCAATGATCTCTCATTTAAATTGGACAAAATCAACAACAGAATGATTTCATGAGAAGCTTCTTGTGAAGCACTCTGACTTTGAGTATTTGCTTAAATGACTTTGAAGGACAGCTTAACTCATTTCCTGTTGGGATGACACTTGTTGTTAGACTTGGCCTAAGTCAGAGTTAATAGCCTTAATGGCTTTGAATGGTCCCAAATCAGTCTTCAGCACTGTGCCGTTGGCAGATGGGGAGGTTTCTACAGATGGTATACAACACACACACCTGCTTCAGCTGGTGTTGATTTAAGAGAAGAGCAGTACCCATCTTAGCTATGGAAATTTGGAGTCTTGGAAAAGAAAAGTTACCATTGCAGTAAATGCTAAAATATTTTTTAATAATTGTTTTCTAGTGCTTTTTTTTGAAATGATTTCATGTAGAATTAATTACCATTTAAAAATGACCCTAGGATTTAAAACTTGCTGAGTTCACCCCAATTTTTCCAGCAAATGAATGGAAATGGGACAGGGGTTCATGTTGGTGAGGAGATAATAGGGCATATCATGAAAAGCATTGGTTTGGGTACCATGCCCAGTGCCTTAAGAGGGGCTGCTAAGGCTGAGGGTGGAGGACTTCATTTTTCAATTCACATGTGTTAGGCTATAAAGCTCTGAATTAGACTGGAAATTAGCAAGGTATTTAGTGATCCCTGGTATTTTATTTTTGTAAATTGGGATCAGCTCATGTCTTTCAAGTTTGGACAAATAGTTCTTTGTGAACATTTTTGCTATTTCAGGTACTGGTGGGATGAGATATACCAGACATGCAGACATTTACTGCGTCTTTAAACATGAAAGAACACAAACTGTTTATCTTCTTTGTGTCTCTCTGAATGTTATTTTTTTCCTTGATGGCTGGGCCAAATATTATATTGACTTAATATGTACCCTTGGTTTCTACTGCCTTGTGTCTGGACACTCTTAATATCTGCCTTTATGTAACTGTCATTAGTTATAATTGAAACCTGGTGCTTTTATATTTAGAATGATGCCACCCATTTAGACTTAATAGCAAATATTGGTTCATGCCAGAAAACTTTTGAAATTTGGACTCTTTTTGGGGGTGCCCAACCTAAGCAAACCATCCCTTCTTTACGGCTGAAGGGTACATACAGGGAAGCAATTCAGAAGTGATTTCTGCATCTGTACATGTAAGAGCATCTTGTTTCTGATAAATTTTTGGCTTGCTAGTTCACTCTTTAACCCAGAGTCACACCACGTCAAAGGGGGTTGCTTTGACAAGCTTTATGCCACTTCATTCCTTAGTTTATTGACTTTACACAGGGTATCAGTGAGTGCTAGTTCTAGAGAGGACACATAGTGATGGTAGATGACACTCAGGCCACAAATTACTTCCTAGGGACTGCCAGACACTATCAGACTTTTCACAGCTTTTGCATTCTCTGGATTTGTGCCACTTTTAAACTCAGTCCATCCACCCACCCACCTATGCATCCATCCATCCAACCAACCAACCAACAAACCAACCAACCAACCAACCAGTTAATCAACTGATATTTACTAACATTTTACTAGGTGCTAGCCACTCACATAGGTACAATGAATATAGCAATGAGCCAAAATTGAAAATCTTTGTTCTCATGGAATTTACATGTGGGGAAGGAGAGGGTTGCAGAAATACATGCATAAATAGGTAAAATGTAAACGTTAAAGGTTATAAGTGCTAGAGAGAAGGTAAAGCATGGATGAGTTTGAGATGATTTGTAATTTCAAGTTGGGTAAGCAAAGAATGTCTCATTGAGAAAATGACATTTGAGGAAAGATCTGAAGGACATGACAGAGGAGGTTGTGTTTGTATTTGGGGGAAAGGCTCAGTAGACAGAGGGAAGGATAAGTGCACAAGTCCTGGACAGAAGTTTGATGCATTCAGCAACAGCATGAAGGCCCCCTTGGCTGGGACAGGCTGAGCAAAGGGAAAAGTGATGGAATGGCAGGAGAGGAGGTCAGGGATGAAATGGAATAGGAATGAGGCATACCCTACCGGTGTCTGTGAAGATTTTGCCTTTTATTCACTAAAATTGGGATGCCATTGCAGATTTCTAGCTACAGGAGTAACATGACCTGATTAATTCAGGTGGTGGCCCGGTGTGGTGGGGAAAACAGTGGTCTTAGAACTTATAGATCATTGAAGTCATGATTTTGTCACTAGGTAGGGGCAAAGTAGTTCCACATTCTGAACTTTTTTTCCTCCTTATGAAACAAAGCTGGTGGACTAGATAATTTTTATTCATCCTTGAGATTTCGATACTGCCTGTCTGCACTCTTTGATTTCTCCCTATCTCAATGTGTTTTGAGTATATCATGTTTGTGGCTGATTACATTTCTTTTTTGAGCATGCAGAGCTGGACCTTAGATGTATGACTTATCTTACTACACTGTCTTTAACTTCTTGGTAATTTCCGTAAACATCTTACATTGAAAACTTGCAAACTGTGGAGTAATTTTAATACATTGGTATTAATTCTTACTCACAATCCAAACTGTGTGGGTAAACACAGATTGTAAGCTTTGTTGTATAGCCTTAATACATTTTTTTTTTACAGACAATAGAGTGAGTTTGAGTTTTATAGTGAGCTATCAATTGGGATAGAGTGATAAATAAGACACAGCTTCTGCCCTCAAGGAGTTGAGTAGGTGGAGACAGGTCTGGTTAAGAGGGTACTCCTCAAAACAGTCTTAATAGGGCTGGAAGCCGTGGCCAGCCTCAGGTCCATGGGATTGCCAGCAGACTAATGTTTAGATGCATCTTCTCACCAATACTCTTTAAGTACCTTTCCACCATTTAAACAGTGCCACACAGGTGGGAGGTGCCAGAGCCTGCAGTCTCTCTTTCACAGCCTTGAGCAGTTTGGTTCTGACTGCATTTGTATCACACTGTTTAGCACGTCAAGGTCCTGCAGTTAACCCTCTTCAAAAGTCAGTTTAGTGACCATCTTTCATTAATCAAGAACGTTTTGGGGCATCTCAACCCTTTCCCTGCCATGAGAATATTTCTTCCACTGCCTGTGATGTTTTAGTGCCACTCATTGGTGGGTCTCTCAGGTAAACACATAGCTGCTCGGTTCGTTTATCTCCTCAGTGAAGAAGTACTGCTCTCGCCTCACCTTATCTTCAAGCTTCCAGTGTGAATTCTGTCAAGTGGAGCCCCAGTCATTTTATCCACTATCATCATCTGTTCTTCATGTTTCATTAACTGTCCTCATTGTAGGAGGCCTAGGAAGTTATGTTTCCAAGTTGAGGATTCTAGAAATAACTTCCTAGGAGATAAGAGAGTACCACTAGCCCTGAGTGGCCTTCAGCTGAGTCTCCTGAAGTATGTTGGAGAGCTAGAGCCTTGCTTCCAAGGAGAGTTACCATGGTTATGTGCACCATGACTCTCAGAAGGATGAGACCAGACCTTTTTCTTCTTCAGGCCTTTACATACATTCTTCCCACTGTCTTTAATGCTTTTCTACCATTCTTTTGTCTACCTTTCTATTGATCTTTCAGTCTCAATTGGAAGTTGCTTCCTGACCCACTTCCTTGCCCTACCATCTGAATTAGTTTGCTTTGCTAGCTTTCTACAGTTTCCTGATCTTTTCTTTGATTATATTAAAAAAATTATCTTTTATTGATTATGCTATTATAGTCATCCTGACTTTTCTCCCTTTGCTCCCCTACACCCAGCACACCCCACTCCCTCAGGCAATCACCCCACCATTGTTCATGGAAATGCATCATGTGAATAAATACTTTGGCTACTCCATTTCCTATACTTCACTTTACATCCTCATGGCTATTTTGAAACTACCTATTTGTACTTCTTAATCCCCTCACATCTTCATCCATTCCTCCACACCTCCCATCCCATCTGGCAACCATCAGTACACTGTACGTACACATGATTCTGTCTCTGTTCTTCTTGTTTGCTTAGTTTATTTTTTGGATTCAGTTGTTTGTAGATTTGTATTTATTGCCATTTATTGTTCATAGTTTTGATCTTTTTCTTAAATAAGTCCCTTTAACTTTTCATATAATAATGGTTTGGTGATGATGAACTTCTTTAGTTTTTTCTTGTCTGGGAAGCTCTTTATCTACCCTTCAATTCTAAATGATATCTTTCTTGGGTAGAGCAATCTTGGCAGTAGGTCCCTGCTTTTCATGACTTTGAATATTTCTTGCTAGTCTCATCTAGCCTGCAAAATATCTTTTGAGAAATCAGCTGACATTCTTATGGCAAGTCCCTGAGGGTAACTAACTTCTTTTGCTGCTTTTAAGATTCTCTCTTTATCTTTAACCTTTGGCATTTTAATTATGATGTGTCTTGGGGTGGGCCTCTTTGCATCCATCTTGTTTGGGACTCTCTATGCTTCCTGGACTTGCATGTTTATTTCCTTCCCCAAATAAGAAAGGTTTTTTTCATTATTTTTTCAAATACATTTCAATTTCTTGCTCTTCTCCTCCTGGCACCCCTATGATACAAGTGTTGGAACACTTGACATTGTTCCATAGGCTGCTTACACTATCCTCATTTTTTTGGATTCTTTTTTCTTCTTGTTCTCATTGGTGGTTTTTTGCTTCCTTATGCTCCACATCATTGATTTGATTCTCAGTTTCATTCTACTGTTGTTTTCCTATAAATTGTTCTTTATTTCAATTAGTGTATCCTTTATTTCTGACTGGATCTTTTTTTATGCTGTCAAGGTCCTCACTAAGTTCTTTGAGTATCCTTATAACTAGTATTTTGAACTCTGCATCTGATAGATTGCTTATCTCCATTGCATTTAGGTCTTTTTCTGGAGTTTTGATCTGTGCTTCATTAGGGCCATATTTTTTTGTCCCCTCGTTTTGGCACCCTCCTGTGTCTGGTTCTGTA
Organism: Tonatia bakeri; assembly: GCA_004024845.1. Classification (NCBI taxonomy): domain Eukaryota; kingdom Metazoa; phylum Chordata; class Mammalia; order Chiroptera; family Phyllostomidae; genus Tonatia; species Tonatia bakeri. The sequence continues at coordinate 99,198 of PVIA01005401.1, forward strand.
TATTAGGTAGAGCTGCTATATCTCCTGGGCTTGGTAAAGTGGCCTAATGTAGTAGGTGTCTTATAGGGTCCAGTGGCACAGTCTCCCCTATCACCCAAGCTGGGTACTCGAAGTGCACCCTTCATGTGGCCCGAGTACATCCTTCTCTTGTAGCTGAGCCTTGGTTGCTGTTGGCAGATCAATAGGAGGGATTTACCCAGGCCAGTTAGCTGCAAGGACTGACTGTGACCAGTGACTGCCAACCTCTACCCTCCGTGGAGGATCAGCTATGCTGAGGCAGGGTGCTGGTACTCTGAAATGGTCTGTAACTATCCACTGGGTGTGCTGGCCCTGGGGTTTCCTGGGTGATTCAGCCCCCACCAGTGTTTTACCTGGGACCACCTTGCTTGAGCTATAAAGTAATCTGAGATGGCTGCTAGTTGTGTTGGGCTTGGAGGTTCCCAGGCAAAGCCAAGCTGTGAATCTAGGCTGGTTGCTGCTAGTGCTGGGCCTGTGGCTCAATGAGGTCAACTGTTGCTTGTTTGATAGGATTTAGTAAGTTGTGAAGCCTGAGCCAAGACCAGCCATTCATATGGAAAAGCAGCTTTTGTAGGCCTGTAATTTTGGTGGGGCAGAGTCTTTGGGGATCTCCAAGGTGAGTCAAACATTGTTAGCCAGGTTGATGTAGTCTCAGATATGGTACCAGCTTGCAGGCTTTGCTGGGGAGCGTGGTTTAGAAAAGGGGCAGGGACCTCTGCTCACCTTGATGTCAGCCACTTCAGTTTTTTTCTGTGTGTCACTGGTGCCTTTCAAGCCGCTACTCTGGTGATGGAGCACAGAGGGAGAGAGTTTGAGTAGGTGAGTCTGTGTGTGGGTTCTTTAAGAGGAAGTGCTTGGGATTCCAGCAGTTTTTTCCACCAGCTCAATCCATACTGGGTTTTTTTTTTTTTTTAATTTAATTTTATTTTAATTGTTGTTCAAGTACAGTTTTTTGCCTTTTACTCTCATCCCAGCCCACCCCGCCAGCCCTCCCCACCTCCCTCCTATTTCCACCTCCCCCTTGTTTTTGTCCATGTGTCCTTTTTACTTGTTCCTGCAAATCCTTCCTTTTTTTCCCCTGAAATTCCCTCCCCTCTCCCCTCTGGTCAGTGTCACCTTGTTCTCAATTTCAGTGTCTTTGGTTATATTTTGCTTGTTTGTTTTGTTGATTAGGTTCCTGTTAAAGGTGAGATCATATGGTATTTGTCTTTCACTCCCTGGCTTATTTCGCTTAGCATAATGCTTTCCAGTTCCATCCATGCTGTTGCAAAGGTTAGGAGCTTCTTCTATCTTTTTGGTTTTTGCAGCCAGAAGTTGTGGGGACTTACCTTCCTGACACCGGAACCCTGGGCTGGGGGGCCTGTTGTGAGGCTGGGATTCCTCACTCCTGAGATATCCCTCTTAAATTTTTATCCACCACATGTGGGTGTGGGACCAGCTAGTTCTATATCCCCACCCCTCCTACCAGTCTGGATGGATGTGGTTTCTTTAATTCTGTAGTTGTCAGACATCCATTCTACTTGATTTCTGATGGTTCTGAATAATGGTTGTTGTATATATTAGCTGTAATTTTGATGTGGTTGTTCCTTCATATTTTTTAATTCCTTACAGAATTTTCCTGTTTCCCAACTCCATGAAGTTATAGAGCATAGCTCTTTTATTCACCATTTATTCCCAGAGGTTAGCCCAGGATCTGACACAGAGAGGTACTATATAAACATTTGTTGATTAAATTAGTCCATAAATGAAAGAATAAATGATTAAAAGGCAGACTGCCTTTTCTGTGGTCTATTCATATTAAATGTCTTTGCCTATCCTGGCTAAGAGTAAAAACTCTTATTGACTTTGTATATTATTGGAGACGCTGAAGATGGGATTTTTGTCTTTAGCATGATTCTGTGGCCTTGTGGCATTTTATTAAAGTTGACTCTGCAAAAACCAGAACTCAATGACACACACAAGTCAGCATTCTTTAATTGGTGTGGACTTGACATGTTGGGCTTGACTTATCAATTTATTTTGCTAGAGTAGCATTTTTATTCTTTAATTCTGGTTCCAGAAATGAGCTTCAATTCTGTTTAGATCCATATCCATTCTATTCATTAAAAATGACTAGAGAAACTATTACTTTTGTTAATAGGGTTCATAATGCTTTTTGAGAGGGATTTGTTTTTGGCTTACCTAATGGAACTTTAAGTGGGTAGGAAGAGAAAAATGAGTGGTACTTGCTTTAGAAGAAAGAGCAAAGTTTCCTACTCTGTGAAAAAAGAAAAAGAAACACCAAAACAAATGTGGACTCTATTTCTTTCTAAAATTAAACTACTCTACACGTTCATATCACAAAGAGGCTTTTCCCGAGCTGGAGTGGCATGTTTAATTTGTAGAGAAAGCATGCCTTGTTTTGCAGGATGTGTTGTGGTTGCACTGGCTTCCAGAAGATTCACTCAGAGGTGTCTATGAGTAGTCATGCCCTAAATTGCACAAACTGAGCAGTTAAAGAGTGGAAAATCTGATGCTTACTGTTTCCCAGGCACTCATTCCTCAGGGCAGGAATTGAGAAGGGGAGAATGAAACCCCAGGTTGCCACTTTATGTTCCCCACTGTGACACTTGTTGACTGTGTGACTCTGGAAAACTGAATTAACTTCTCTGAGCCCAGAACCTTATCTGTAAAGTAGAGATAAAAATACCATTTACTAGAGTTATGTGAGGATTTCATGAGATAATGTATGGAAAGTGTTACAATGCCCAGCACATTATAAATTCTGTAGAAATATTACCATTACTTAAGGGATGGTACAGTGGTTGGGGTGGTAGTTAAGTGCAGAGACTGTGGAGGCCCTTGCCTGGGCTTGAATTTTGGATCTGTATCTTATTGGCTGGGCCATCTTGACCTGACCTTTTAATGTTTGAGTTTCCTTATATGTAAAGTAAGGATATAATAACACTTGCCACGCAGGGTTATTATGAAGACTGAGCATTTGTTAACTCCTGGTACATGATAAGGGCTGTGTAAATGTTTACAGTTGTGACTGAGGGCCCTGAGTCCTGCAAATAGACAGTCTGGGGTCATAAGTCAGGTTCCATCATGTACCAGATGTACAGTTACGATAAGTTGCTAACTTCTTTGAGTCTCAGTTTCTTCTCTTTGTAATATGGGGACGATTCCAGTTGTAGTGCCAAATTTTATGAGAAATCAATGAGATAATGCATATGTAAAATGCTTAACATATGGCCTGGAACATGGAAATACTCAGTAAGTAATAGCTAGAGTGAATACTTTTCTGATTTAGAAATTTTTTATTTATTGATTTTAGAGAGAGATGAAGGGGGGAGAGAGAGAGATGAATTTGTTGTTTCACTTATTTATGCATTCATTGGTTGATTCTAGAGTGAATACTTTTCTTCTAATTATTACTACATCACTATTTTGTTTCCATTATTTTTAATTCTATTGCTAATCTGTCTGTAGGTTATGTAGAAGTTATATTCTAAGATGGATTACACAAACCCTCCATGGATATCAATATGATTAATGTGTGACTGTTGCTATTTTGGTATTTTTGTATAGATGGAGTTATTTCAGAAAATTGAAAATATTCAGTAAGTCTTATATCAGGCATTTATAATTTTATAGGTCCCAAAAGATAGAAGTTAGTCAGGGTCATTATTAGGTGGACAGTTTTATATTCGTGGAAAATGACTCATAGGAAACACCAGGAACTAAAATTTCCAAAATAGTAAAATAAAAAGCCATCACATAAACCATGCTGAAGTCAAGTCTGTATCTATTTCATGTCTTAACTGGGATTATGTTCATAAAGTAAAGTTTTGACATTTCTTAACTTCTAATGTTAAATCTCATTTATGACTGAGAACCATGCATCACAACCACGCATCACCGGAAATGAGTGGATAAGCACTGATTCTAGTGTTGGTAACATTTTCCACTTTAGTCATTTGGGTCACTGTGTCTACAATATCCACATTTAAACCTTTGTGTTGTTTTGCAATATATCCTTAAGTTCAACTTCCTTTTTTTAAAAAAAGAAGGTAGAGAATAAAAGAGCAGTGATTATTATACATAGCTGTAAATGGCATTTTAGAAAGGCAAGGCTTTGACCAGCACTTGACACAGTAATGCCCTGTGTTTTCAAGAAAGGTGGGAGCTTGCGCTGAGTAGTCAGATGTGCAGACTTGGTGTATATGGTTATCCTGGGCCTAGGCTGTCAGATACTTTCAGGTCACAGTATGGAAGTGCTGAGGAAATTCCTAGGTTATGTGTTATTGAAGGATGAGTAAAGTTACTTACTCACAAATACATGGGAGAACTTCCTCTGGGCATGTGCAGATATCTGCTGAGAGTATAGGCCAGAACCTGGGGATAGGATTAACTGAAGGTCAGTATCATTGGGGCCATAGAAGAGGGGACCTTTTAAACCATGATTGGGAAGTTGGGGCTTATTTACAGGCCAAGAGTAAGGGAAGAAAGAGTTTTAGGTAGTAGCTATAAGATCCTATTTGTGTTTATGACCCAGACCAATGAGGAATGGCACGACAGGAGATGATGCCATCCTGGTCTTGCATGGTGGCTGCAGAGATGGAAAGAAGGGTGTGGAATGGAGAGATACTGGGGGATAAAGAAGCATATACCTGGATGATTGGTTGTACTTAAGTGATGACAGAGTGAGGAGGGAAGTATGGGTCAGTGGGTAGAACAATGATCTTATAGAGATGGAGCACTGGGGAGAGTGAGGCTGGTAGGGTGGATATTATCTCCTCTTGTGTGGGGTGTAAGATGAAACAATTGCCATATGAAAGAGCTTTAGGGTTGGCACTATTCTGGGGGCACAGTTTTGTTTCGGTCAGGTTTACATTTTCATACATGAAAGTCAATAGTAAATTAACAATTGCCTGAACAAATAGGGATTCATTTACAGGAAGTTCAGAGGTCCATGACCATGGCCATTCTTTTGGTGGCTCCTTCATGTAAGAATGATTCTTGCAGTGACTTGGCTTTTTCCTAATGTTTTTTACCTTGTGGTTGAAGAATGACTGCTGTTTCTCCAGGTATCACATCTGCTTTACAAAGAGTGTAAGGAAAAAAAGGGGTAACACCTGTACTGGGAAAATACAGTCTTTCCCAGAAACTCTCTGCAGATATCTCCTTGGTCAGAATTGGATCAAGTAGCAACTTGTCACTGAACATGTTGCTGCCCTGAGCAAATTATGGTTCTGCTAGTAGGAAACAAAAGAAGTGGAACTTCTGTATGCGAAAAGTTGCCTAGTTTGCCTCACCAGATTTCTGGTAAGAGGTAGAGGGGTATGAAGTGTTTGAGGTCATGGAGAAGTTTAATCACATGGGTGGGAAATCTCAGTGGATACATTTTCTCTCAACTCTAGTCAGCCCTAGCTATAATTTGACATTAACATATAAATTATGAAATGTGTTTGAAGTTCGCTTATATTTTTGTTAGTTATCTTCAGATGCATATAACTTTGAATTGTCTTCAAACTACAAAAGATATTTTTCTCAAATTTATTCCAAATCTTCCTTATTCCAAACTCTCAGTGGAACTCTTTGGGTTTAGAGCAAACATGGAAAATTCCATTTGGTGTTCCCTTACTGATGTGCAAGTGAAAGCAGGGAATGCATGATGGAAAATGTCACACCCTTTGCTGTGACTTTTGTATCTGTGAAGGATATAATTATTTTGTGTTTAAAACTGGAGGAAAAATGGTTGTTTACTCTTTTTGAAGGTAATGTTATTCAGGGTATCATAAGATGTTGATATTTGTCCTTTCCTTCAGTTTAATTCACAATAGTCTCACCACCTAATATATGTAGAATTCTGTTAGTGACTGTGTTAGTCAACAGTGGTTCTGAAAGATAAATAATGTCCAGTCCCTGAGGAGTAGCACAAGGAGCAGAGATTTTGTGAGAGGCATCTGAAGCTTAGTACTATGCCACATGATCTTGGGACTACTCTTTGAACTGGCTTATTCTGTGAAATTGAGAAGAGGGCAGGAGATAGATTTATAGTCCTTGACACATGCATATACAAAATACCTCTGAAACAAGGGTGGCTGGGCACACTGAGGTACAAGTAAAATATGGTGGGGCATAGCATAAGGAGAGACTAATTTCTGCTGGGAGACTTTAAGAAGGCTTTGTGGAAGATGGGGTTTGAACTCTGTTGGATAATGAAGAGGGTTTATGGGATGATGGATGACAGCCCCAGGCTTATTAGCAAATGCATACAGTGTGTGTTTGAGGATTTCAGGGTTTAGTGATTGTTTTCAATAAAGAACAAAATGAGGAGATCCTTGAAAGTCTGGGTGAGTGGGTTTGGACTTTGTTCGCTAGGTGATAGGGAGCCACCAAAGACACTTAAAAAATTCATTGACATTTAATTTTGATAGAAGTGGAATTTTTGTTTCAAAGAATATGTATATTTAAAGTTTCCATAGGTTTTAAAAGTTAAGCTTTTTATTTGAGATAATTGTAGATTCACACATGGTTATAAGAAATAGTACTGAGAGCTCCTATGCACTTGCCCAGTTTCCCCCATACTATCATCTAGTACAATATCACAGCCAGAAAATCAACTTAAGACTTTTGAGGGTCATCTATGATATGCCTAAATCTGTGTTTTAAGTGGTAGGGGTGGAATAAAATGTATTGTAGGTACAACATGGAGGCCAGGAGACCCTTGGGAGGCTCTTGGAATTATTAAGGAGAGTATATGTAGAGTGATGACAGGACTGGAAAGGGGATATTCAAGGTAGAAACAATAGGACTTGGAAATAATGTTGGTGTAAGAAGAGCAGTTGATGCTTTGTGCAGTTGCTCAACAAGTAGTTATCGAGGACCAGTTGTGTGCCATGCACTCTGCTAAGCACTATGGGGTTAAAGATGATCTAACAAGAGACTAGGCAATGTGATGGAGGGGAAGGAGGCTGGATAGAAAGTATGTGTATCTGAGACTTGATGAGACAGGACAAGACTGTACCCTATAGAGGAGGTAAGTACTTTGCTGCTGCTGCTGGTTTTTATCATTGGAGAATGTAGGTCCAATGTGACTGATATTCTTATTTTTCAGAAACCAGAAATCTAGGTTTTTATGGGAGATACCCCAATTTTTAAATGTTACCTAATACATGTTTAAAAAAAAAGATGCATACCAATTAGCATGCATCTAGGGGGTAGATTTTACCTCATAGATGATCCAGCTTCTGTTTTCTTTATAAAATGTTTAGAGTTTAAGTTACTCACTATTATATAACAAATTACCCCGGACTCAGTGGCTTAAAATGATAACCTTTTTTATTTCTCATGGTTCTGAGGGTTGACTAGGCTCACCTGGGTAGTTCTGCTGCTGGTCTTGGCTTGAGGTCCTTCATTTAATTATAGGTAGATGACAGTCTGAGCTAGAGAAATCTGAAAGTCTGTCTTGGGCCCTGAGACAATTGGGAGTTTCTCTTCCTCCGTATATATGGTTTGAAGGCCTTTCATGGCCTCGCCCTTTGGTCTCTCTAACAGAGTAACTGAATTTCTTACATGGTGGCTCAGAACTTCCCAAAGTGAATGTTCCAAGAGGGGATAAGTGAAAACAACTAGTCTCTTTATGGCTAGGTCCAGAATTGCCGAAGCATCACTCTCACCACCTTCTGTTGGTTGGAGGCCAGCTATCTTCATTGTGGGAGGGACACAGGGATATGAATGCTAGGGCAGCCATCTTCAGAGACTACTTACTCCTGAATTTAAGATCTCCAGATATTGGTGATAACTTTATCAAGATAATTCAGGAAGACAGGGTGAATTTTCCTGCTTGTCAGTCCACATTACTCTGAAGTTCTTAGAGAAGTGCATAATACTAAGTTTTTTTTATGGTAAGTATAATTCTGGAGAAAATTTGTGTTTTAATACATGGCTTCCTTTGGAAACAACTCATTTGATTTTTAGTCATTTAAAAAATAATACTATATAATATAGATCTATTCTAGTTTGATAAATGTATGTTTTTTCAAATATATGACTAGATTGTTAATTAATATTGACTCCTTAATCTGTATTCCTTCAGAAAAGGGCCCTCAAATAAAATGTTACCTAAGAATCCCAAATCTCTACTGGCCCAAAATAGATGTAGCTAAAATGTCCATTAGCGTGATATTTTTGTATTCCTAAGGCCTAGAACCAGCTACATAATTTGCAGGACCCTATATGAAATGAAAATGTTTAAAAATTAAGAATTTTAAGACATTGACAGGGGGGTATTAAACCAAAGCCAGGCCCTATGTAACTGTACGAGTCATTCACCTTTCAAGCCCACCCTGCTTAGACCCTTGAAAATGTGCCTTGCAAATATTGGTGTAAAGTATATTTTTCCAGCAGAGAGCCGTTGGCTCTAATAAAATTCTCATTTGATTTTGGCACTCCTAAAACTTTTAGAAGCACTGCTTAGACAAATCAGAAAAAACAGAAGCTTTGTGCTTGAAAAGGTCTTTGCTCCTAGGCAGGCAGTATACCTTTTGGCTGCTGTGGTTGGTCTTGTCAGGCCTTAGGACAAGCTTCCTGCCAGTTAGCTTTCTTTCGTTTGTGTGACATCATCACTGTAGGAACAGTGAATGCTGTTGAGTATTTGATAGGTCATCTACTGAATATACTTTTCTCCTTTCCCTGGCGCTCTGTTTCTGAAACATACAGAACAGATTCTTGTCTAATTAATGAACATGTAACATTCATTTGGAGTAGACACTAGCATAGTTCATTATGCTAGGAATTTGGGCCCAGCATTTCTGGAAGGTGCTCGGTAGACTCTAGACAGAGTTGCAACATTGCACAATTTCTGGGTGTGTATTAATCAAGTCACGTTGCTGTAACAAAGCACCACAAACAGTTGCCTAAACAACCGAAATTTATTGTCTCACAGTTCTGGAGGCTAGAAGTCGAGGAACAAGATGTCAGCAGGGCCATGATGCCTCTGAAAGAGGGAGGGATCAGTTCTGTGCCTTTCTCCTAACTTCTGATAGTTCCTTAGCTTGTGGAACCATAACTTGATGTCTTTACATGGTTTCTCCTTATGTGTGTGTGTGTCTGTGTCCATATTTTCCCATTTCAGAAAGACACCAGTCATATTTGATGAGGGGTTTACTCTATTCCAAAATGACTTCATCTTAACAATTATATCTGCAATAACCCTATTTCCAAATAAAGTCACATTTGGATAAATTGGGCAGTGGGGCTTCAACATATGAATTTTGGGGGCACACAATTCAACACATAATGAAACCATGTTCAGATCATTATCTAGGGGTGGCAGCCCTAAGCATTGTATAGTTAGTTCACAGCCTAAGTGGTTGTACACAGAAGTTTTGTCTGCTTTAGTAATTTAGAGATGTGTTTGTGGAGGTGATTTTTTTAATACATGAGCCACACTGAGTTACTTGTTTGGGTTCCTCATTGTAGCATCATGGCTCTTAAATTTTTTTATTATGCTTATCAATCAGTGGATTCCAAGGTCAAATTATCCTCACTCCCACATGCCTGATCCTTATAATAGGATAATAACATTTATTGAATGCGTATTATGTACTAAGAACTCTGTATGCATTATCTAATTTTATCTCCACAACAACTCTATTAGATAGTTACTGTTGTTCTTTCATATAACAGATGAGGACACTGAGATTAAGTGCAGTTATATGACTTGCCTATAGTCAAATAGGTAATTAAGTGACAGGCTATGATTTGAACCTAGTTCTGTCTGATTTCCAAACCCAAGCAACATCACATAAAGTGTGCACCATATTTTTAAAGGGATACTTGTGTATGACAATTTACTCTTCAAAGCCTGTTTTTTCAAAGATTGTTTTTTTTTCTAGGTTATTCCCTGATTTTCCACCTATATTTATTTATTGCAGGATTCTTAACCCTCTTCAAAGTAACCACCAATCCTCCCATAGGTTTTATTGGTATCTATTTCAGTAAATGTAAGAATATTGAACTTGAAGTAGAAATTACAATTGGTAAATGGTGAGTGGGTTTATATATTTGAGTTTTGTATTTTACAGATCCTTAGGAGAACATGGAAATTAACTCATGTCTTTGATACAGATGAGAACAGAGCCCTAACACCACCAGAGAATTACCTATTAGTTACAAGGAAAATTACTTTCAACTAATTTATTCTGTGTTCAGTATAATGTGCTCCAAGGTGAGATGGGGGACTGATTCCTTCAATAAACACTTTTTCACTTTGTTCTTTCCCAGGTAGCAACTATAATTCTCTTTCTCTATCAGAGTGATAGTTCAGTTAAATTAATGCATGTGAGTAAATAGGTTCTTTTTCAGGTGTGAGAACAGTTTTTGCTTGAAAGCAGAGACCTGGTATCCTCTGATTTATGGGGGAGTTCTGGTATCAGAAATTACATTTTGCCTGTGTACTTTTTGTCTCACTTGTCCATCTGTGCAGCAAATAATATGATAGATTCATCTTTCTAAAAATCCTGATTAGTCTTGACTAACAGTTCATGTTGACCAAGTAGAAAAGAAAGATTGGTGTTTTATTTCACTACAGTATACTTAGTTGAATATATATGTCCAGAAAAAGTCCAGCCATTGTTTATATAACGAGAATGGTTTGCATGACATCCATGTAACCTGGTAGCCAGGGAGAGTGGACTGGAATGTGCATGTGTGAACAATGACGACTTCACTGTGCTAGTCAGTGGGGGCGGTACATGCCATTGAGTTAGCATGTATACTGTGTGGTTGTCACATTCCAGATGACTGATAAAGTAGAGCAATGGATCTGTATCAGATTTTGTGTTAAGCTTGAATGTTCTTTTGCGGAAACTATTCAGATGATTAAGGAGGCTGCAGCTATAGACAGCTGGTGATTGGCAGGTTCATCATGATAACACACGTGCTCATGCATCAGGTCTTGTGCAGAGTTTTTTGGTGATGTTTCTCCAGGTTACTCAGTTCCCCTATAGCCCAGATTTGGTTCCCTGAGTCTTCTGGCTTTTCCCAAAAGTAAAGTCACATTTGAAAGGGAAGAGATTCCAGACCATTGAGTAGATTCAGGAAGTCCCAACATACTTGCTTTGAATGGGACTGAGGTGTCATTGTCCCATGTACAGTGTTTCTTGTATCTTCTTCAATAAATTTCTCTGTTTTTTGTATTACATGGCTAGATGCCTTCTGGATAGACTGCATATGACCTGATAATAGTTTTGGCTTATTCAGAGGAGGAAAATACATCTGGAAAATGTTTACTGCTCCCAAGAGTCAAATTTTCAAGCTTATAAGTGGCATTGAGGTACCATGATTGGTGACAATCACTTGAGTAGCATTAATATTGAGTCTTTTTAAAAAATATATTTTTTTGATTATGCTATTACTATTGTCCTAGTTTTCCCCCTTTTGCCCCCTCCATCTAGTATCCCCTGTGTCCTCCAGTAATCCCCACCTTAGTTCATATCCATGGCTCATACATATAAGTTCTTTGGCTGCTCCACTTCCTATACTGTTCTTAACATCTCTGTCTATTTTGTACCTAAATTTGTACTTCTTAATCCTTGCACCTTTCCCCCCATTCTTCTTTCCCCTTCCTAACTGATAATCCTCCAAATGATCTCCATATCTATGATTCTGTTTCTGTTCTGTTTGTTTGCTTAGTTTGTTTTTTAGATTCAATTGTTGATAGTTGTGAATTTATTGCCATTTTAATGTTCATAATTTTGATCTTCTTTTTCTTAAATAAGTCCCTTTAACATTGCACCAAATCATTATTATATGAAATGTTAAAGCGACTTATTTAATATTGAGTCTTTATAAGACTGTGGAAGCCATGCTTGTTTCTATGGTCTTATTCTTTTGAAGTCCAAGTATTTGAAGCCAGAGACCCAAATACATATATCTCAGGCCTATATCCTGGGAAGTATGTGCTATTTTAAAATTTTTTTAGCATTACAAACAGTGTAACATGTAAAAATTTCATTGAGTTATAAATGATATAAAATCCAAGTCAAGCAAAAAAGATTTATTGGTTCATTTAGGAGAAGAGTGCAGGAACTTTCAGAGTTGGTTTGAATTTTAGGATTGGTTTGACTCAGAGGCCTAGAGGTAGTGGAATGAGTCTGGTTTATGATCCAATCCACTCTGCCTTCATTGTGTCATGTCACCTTGAATTTATTGTTGATTCTACTTTATGTCAAGATGTCTACTAAGTACCACTGTACTTACTTATTCCCTCTTCCACATCAAGACAGAAAGGGAGAGAGGGATGACAATTGAGAGAGAGAGAGAGACATACTATTTCTGGAAGTTCTTTCAGAATAGCAAGGAAGAATAGCAAACCATTTTTTTTTTTGCCAGACTTGTCATGTTCTCATTTGTGAGCCAGTGTCCCTGAGGGAATGAGTTCAGGCTGATTAGAATAAACAGTGTTTCCATGTTCCACTCCTCAGTTACAAGGTGGAGTGAGCTTCCTAAAGCAGATGTGGGTTCTGGAGGAAAATCAGGAGAGTTTGCAAAGTAAATGAGAATAGGTGCAGATTTAAAGAGTTGAGACTCATGACACAATTTAACTGATAGCTTTCTCTTATATACTTATGTTAGCAAGTTATGCGTACACATGAAACTGTCTTGTTAATGAATAAAAGACCTAGGTCAGGGTTTGGCTTCTAAAGAATTTAGTTTCAAACTGTACTCATTCTTAGGACTAAAGGCTATACCAGATCAAATTGAAGGATCATCTTCCTTTTAGCTTGTTAAAAAGCCTTGGTATCTTGGTTTTGAATTTGTAAAGCATTAGGTTGAGTATATGGCCATTGGTTTTCTATACCAAATACCATTTGGATGAGTGAATCTGAGGTTGCATCAAGACAGTATAAATTATCCAAACCTTATTTCTTTTTTCTTCATATTGATTTCAGTGTGGATGTTCTTTCTGACACTGAATTTCATGCTTTAACTCAAGGGCCCTGGGATGGAGGCACTATCATACCTCCATTAAACAATTGGAAAGCTTAGTAAAACAATATTCATAAGGTTGTATAGATAGGGAATGGTTGAACCAAAACACAGAACTCTTAACTCTGGGCCTTGTGATTTTAGACAGTATTGGCTGCACTAGCAGCCAGGATACTTGAGTCTGCTTCATCTGGTGTTCAGTTTGGAATTCCTGGGGAGTTACCTTGTACTTAAGTCCTTCTGAAGTTAGTGGTAGAGGATTGAAATAGAGCTTTACCATCTTGTGCCTTGGAAAAACATAACCCAAGAGTCCTTTACAAAAAAATTTTTATTTGCTCCAGTAGCCAAAACAATTTTCAAAAAGGACAGAGTTGGACAACTCACATTTCCTGATTTCAAAACATATTACAAAGCCATGGTAATCAAACAGTGTGGGACTGATATGAAGCCACACAAATAGACCAGTGGACTACAGTAGAGTGCTCAGAAATAAATCCTTACATATATGGTCAAATGATCTTTGACAGTGGTGCTGAGACCACAGAATGGGTAAAGGACAGGTTTTTCAACTAAGGAGGTTGGGAAAACTGGATACTCACATAAAAAAGAATGGATTTTGACCCCCCTTTTTTACATCATATACAAAAATTAACTCAAAATGGATTAAAGATCTAAATACAAGATTCCAAATGAAATTCCTAAAGGGAAACATAGAAGAAAAGTTTTATGATATTGGACTTGGCAATAATTTTTGAATATGACAACAAAAGCTTAGGAAACAAAAGTAAAAATAGATGAGAGGAACTACATCAAATTAAAAAACTTTGTGCATCAAAGGATGTCATCAACAGAGTGGAAGGCAACCTATAGGACCATAGGAAATATTTATAAATCATGTATCTGATAAGGGGTTAACTCCTATAGTTCAACAACAAACCTAACCCTAACCTGATTAAAAAAATAGGCAAAAGACTTGAAAGGACATTTCTGCTAAGATGCATACAAATGGGCAACCAGGATATGAACACACAGTAAACCTCAATAATCATAAGAGATTCAGTGAAAACTACAATGAGATATTACCTCACACTTATTAGAATGGCTATTATAAGAAAACAGAAAATAGGAGTTGGTGAGGAGTGGAGAAATTAGAAGCCTTTTGTACTGTTAGGATTGTAAAATGGTACCAATGCTGTGGAACAGAGTATGGAGGTTTCTCAAAAAATTAAAAATAGAACTATCTTATTAACTATCCAGCAATTTCACTTCTGGGTATCTATCAAAAGAAATTGAAAGCAGTCTCAAAGGGATAATTTCAGCCCTTGTTCAGTACTATTCATAATAGGCAAGAGGTCGAGGCAACCCAAATGTCTGTTAACAGTTGAATGGATAAACACAATATATTATATACATATGGTAGAGTATTATTCAGTCTTGAAAAGGAGGGAAATCTGTCATATGATACAACATGATAAACCTTGAGAACATTATGGGAAGTGAAATAAGCCAGTCACAAAAAGAAAAATACTGTATGATTCCACTTACATGAAGTAGCTAGAGTGGTCAAATTCACAGAAATGGAACTTAGAATCATGGTTGCCAGGGGCTGGGGGTTGTGGTGGGGAAGGAGAGTTTTTTAATTTTTATTTTTTAATGGATATAGAGTTTCAGTTTTACAAGATAAGACAGTTTAGGAGATCTGTTGCACAGCATTATGAATGTTCTCAACACCATTGAACTATATACTTAAAAGATGGTAAATTTTATGATATGTGCTTTTTTAACCAGAGTTTTCAAAAATTGTCTTTTTCTTCTGGTACTAATTTAACTACTTAATTGAATTATTTGAACTTCCGACTGGAGGTTGCCAAACCCGAGCCTATAGGCTGTATGTGGCCCACAGACACATTCAGATGGATCTAACAATCTGGTTTTGTTGAAATTTGCATTAGTGGTAAATATTTTAAAAGGTTAGGAAATTTCACATGAGAATCTCTATTTCTAGCTTCTCTTGGAAAACTGGAAAATCTGGAAACTTGGCAGACAGCTGAAAAGTTCCAAGTTGTTTTTCTCCAAGTGTGGTGGTTGAGTGTTATAACTGAGGAAAGATAAATACATGTTTTGTAGTGCATTTCACTAGCACTGGATTAATAGCTGGATGAGTCATTTTTGAAAACAAAAAAAAAATCATGTTTTCTGATTTTTTTCTTTAATGAGCCATCTGGTAAATTCAGAGACCCAAGGCCCTCCCTTTTCATGGGATGTTAAGAAAAATAGTTATTGGCGCAAAATTTGAAAGTTGTGGTAATTTGAAAGTTTATGTTGGCCCAATATTTTATCTTATATCTTTTTATCATGTAGTCTTTTGAAATAGGGGCTGCATGAGTGGCAGTCACGTATTTTGTAAAGCTGTGTAGTGCACGACATTCATGTGTGCACAGAAGTGTGTGTGCACAAGGCATTGTTAGAAATGCTGTATGTTGCATGCTAAGTCTGTTTCATTTGTGCAGTAGAACTTAGAAGATGCAGTTTCATGCTTTGAATAATAGTGACCGACAGTAGAGAAGGCCTTAGTTTCCAGTTCTGGTGGACTAGAGATTGTCTGGTGGACCAGACAACCTCTGGTTAGGAGACATGAGTAATAAATTCCTGTCGCCTGAGTGTTACTCCTCCAAGGCCTGACTGATCTGCTGAGTCTTTATCTACACTTGCCAGAAATGAGGCTGTCATCTCACACAGTTGACCTCTCTGCTTTTGAAGAGATATGATTGTAGTCGATCCATCACTAGCACAGAACTTGTGAAGATGAGTGGTGGATTAGAGAAACCCAACAAAACAAGCCAGTTGAACCAAACTGGGCATTGTAGCTGAGGGGGCCTAATAGTGATCAAAGTGACAGATGTTTGGAGTTTATTTCCCAAATTTTATTTTACTGCTTTATCCATTAAATTGGTCAACAGCAGCACTTGCTGGTAAAAAACAGGAACAACAGACTCCGTTTTTCCTATCTGCTGTGTGTGATGTCCTCTCTCTTTTCTTTCTCTTTCTTCTCCTCTATCTTTATATTCTCTTTCCCTCCCTCCTTAAGCTCAATTGACTTTATAATTTAATTCCAAAAGAATAATAACATATATAGAAAAACTTAAATTTCCTATTCACCATCCCCAATCATGCTCTTTTAAAGAATTGATATTAACATTTTGGTTTGCATCAACAATTGTTCTGCTCATGCAAACAGTATATATATACAGAAAAATTTATTTGTTTGAATTTTTACAAAAGTAGACTTATATAGTATACAATGTCCCGTAACTTTCTTTATTCTCCTGACATGATTTCACTGGCATTACTCCAAATTAGTAAGTGTACTAAATTAGTAAATTTAACTAAAAATCATTTTTAATAGCTGTAGATTTTATAAATATATTTTATTGCTTATGCTATTACAGTTGTCCCATTTCCCCTCCCTCATTCCCCTCTACCCTGCGCACTCTCTTCCACCCACATTCCCCCCTTTAGTTCATGTCCATGTGTCATAAGTTCTTTAGCTTCTACATTTCCCATACTATTCTTGCCTTCCCCCTGTCTATTTTCTACCTACCGTCTTTGCTACGTATTCTGTGTACCTTTTCCCCCTCTCTCCTCCTCCCACTCCCCTGTTGCTGACCCTCCATGTGTTCTCCATTTCTGTGGTTATGTTCCTGTTCTAGTTGTTGGTTAGTTTCTGTTTTGTTTTTGTTTTAGTTGTGGTTGTTAATAATTGTGAGTTTGCTGTCATTTTACTATACTTGTTTTTTATCTTCTTTTTCTTAGATAAGTCCCTTTAACATTTCATAAAATAAGGGCTTGGTGATGATGAACTCCTTTAACTTGGCCTTATCTGAGAAGCACTTTATCTGCCCTTCCATTCTAAATGAAAGCTTTGCTGGATAGAGCAATCTTGGATGTAGGTCCTTGCCTTTCATGACTTGGAATACTTCTTTCCAGCCCCTTCTTGCCTGCAAGGTCTCTTTTGAGAAATCAGCTGACAGTCTGA